>CM025153.1:12784641-12796945 GCA_013467495.1 Gossypium gossypioides
CTTTTAAAACCCTTAACTTATGGTTCTTTAGCCAATTAATACAATTAAGCTAATAGCGATTGACTTTTGTATCTTTTACAAATTAGTCCTTTTTAATTAATTAACTATCTAAACATTAAGATTTCTAAACTAAATTTTAATACGACCTTAATAACATTCCGTAAATATTTAATAAAATATTTATGACTCAGTTTATAGAAACAAGGTCCCGATACATCATTTTTTAAAACCACTTAACTTTAGGGTCAAACCACTTGAACCTAATTATTCATTCAAATAGCATAAATTGCCAATTCAAAATTTATTTTAATACCATATTTGACTCGTAAATATTAAATAATAACATTTACGAACTTACTCGCCAGATTTGTGGCCTTGAAACCACTGTTTCTGACACCACTGAAAACGGGCTGTTACAAAATGACTCTAATCAAACTTATCTTTGGCATTGTCGTTTGGGTCATATAAGTGAGAAGTGCATGTCAAAGCTACATAAAGATGGATTTTTAGATTCTTTTCTTTTCAAACAATTTGATATATGTGAGTCTTGCTTGTTGGGTAAAATGACTAAAGCTCCTTTTAATAGCAAAAGTAAGTGAGCTAGTGATTTATTGGGCTTAATACATAGTGATGTGTGTAGGCCAATGAATACGCAAGCAAGAGGGGGTTTTCAAAACTTCATTACTTTCACTAATGACTTCAGTAGATATGGGTTATGCGCCATAAATCTGAAGCCCTTGAAAAGTTCAAGGAATTTAAGAATGAAGTACAAAACCAACTAGGCAAAAATATTAAGGCACTTCAATTAGATCGAGAAGGAGAATACTTAAGCTTAGAGTTTGATGAGCTTTTGAATGAGTGTGGGATTGTCTCACAACTTACACCTCCCAGTAAATACAATTCGACAAAATCCATATGTTATTTGATTTAGGGTTACCAAGGTATAAACAGGGCACGTATGTGCGTTCAGGGATATTGAAGTACAAACAAAGGCACGTATGTGCATTCAGGGGTACCGAAGTACAAAAAAGGCACATATGTGCATTCAGGGGTACCGAAGTACAAACATGGGCACGTATTTACATTCAGTAATAGTTATCTATAAACATATTAACTAAAGAACAATAATAAAAGATTACTAGTTGAACTTTATTGACCTATTGAAATACTATGGACTTACCTACGATTTAACTCCGATCAACACGCATGGATATTCCACTATTTTCCCATTTCCTTGGTTATAATCTTTTTCATTCAAATCTTGATTTATATAATAATAAAACACAATATATTAATCTCATACACATTTCACATTCCATTCAGTGTATATGACTTATGTTTTCATTAATTACACATTTTCCCTAAGCTTTTATAGCTTTTTCAATTTAGTCCTCTAACCCGAAAATAATCAAATTGACCATTTTCTAGGAATCAAATTACAGCCGAATATTCTAGGCCCTTTAACAGTCCCTATTATACGTCAAATTCACTATCAAACTTTGAAATTTTGACATTTTAACAATTCAATCCTTAAATCAAAATCTAACAAAAATCACTTCACAAAACAACCAAATACCACAATCAAAGTTTCAAACACATAGTTATCATTAAAAAATTCAAGATTCATCAATGACAACTTCTAAAATTTTTAACAGATTCAAAAATGATCTCAAAAACATAAAAATTATAAGAAATAGATGAGAATTTAGCTCACATGCAAAAGGAGAATCCAACCGAAGCTTGAAGCTCTTTCAATGGTGATTTCGGCACCCAAAATGAAAAAAATGATGAAGAAAATGTTTTTCTTCCTTTAATTTTGTTTTAATTTTCCTTTTATTATAATTTTTCCATTAAATCACATGTTATTTTTTTCATTTCACTCTAATGATCGTCCAACACTAATGACTAAGGGTTAATTGCTACATAGGTCCTTCCTCATTTAATAATTAAGTTATTTGATCACCTAATGTAATAAGTACTATGTTTTGCACCTTTTAAAATTTAGTCATTTTCTTTAATTGGTTATCTAAACGTTAAAATTTCTTAACTAAATCTTAATATGACTCTAAGGACCCCGTATATATTCTATGAATAATATTTATGGGTTGACACGACGAAAATTTGTGGTCTCAAAACCACTATTTCGTCACCACTGAAAACGGGTTGTTACAATTCTCCCCCTTATGAAATTTCGTCCTCGAAATTGTTACTTGAGAATAGATTCGGATCTTGTAATTTTATTGATTCGTCGGTTTCCCAGGTAGCTTCCTCAGTACCATGCTGATGCCACAAGACTTTCACCAACGGTACCCGTTTATTCTGAAGTTCTTTGACTTCTCGTGCCAAAATTTTTCACTAGTTCTTCAAAATACGTCAAATTTGGCTGTAATTCGATTTCACTATGAGAAATCATGTGTGAAGGATCAAATCTGTACCGTCTTAGCATTGAAATGTGGAAAACATTATGAATTTTCTCAAGTTCAGAAGGTAAAACTAATTTGTAAGCTACAAGACTGATTCTTTCGGTAATCTTGTACGACCTGATAAATCTCAGACTCAACTTTCCTTTCCTGTCGAATCGTAGCACTTTCTTCCACGGAGAAACTTTTAAAAATACCCAATCGCCAACAGGAAATTCTTTATCTTTTCTTTTCAAATCCGCGTACGACTTCTAACGATCAGATGAAACTTTAAAACAATCTCGAATAATTCAAACATTTTTCTTCAACTTTTCGAATCAAATCAATTCCTACCATTTTGGACTCGCTCAGCTCAGACCAATACAACGACGTTTTACATTTTCTTTCGTATAAAGCTTCAAACGGTGGCATTTTAATACTGGATTGATAACTGTTATTATAAGCGAACTCAGCTAACGGTAGATATTTTTCCCAGCTACCCTCGAACTCAAGTATACAACATCGTAGCATGTCTTCTAGAATCTGTATTACTCATTTTGATTGCCCGTCCGTCTGAGGATGAAACGCTGTACTGAAATTAAGTTTAGTGCCCAAAGCCTTATGGAGTTTACTCCAAAATATCGATGTAAACCCTGGATCACGATAAGAAATAATAGATGTTGGAACTCCGTGCAATCTCACAATCTCTAACACATATGATTCTGCTAGCCTCCCAAATGAGTAATCTGTTCTAACTGGAATAAAATGGGCTGACTTAGTCAACCTGCTGTCAACAATCACCCAGATTGAATCTTTCTTTTTCGGAGTTACAGGCAAACCAGATACGAAATCCATCGTGACTCGCTCCCACTTCCACTCAGGAATCATAATAGGCTGTAATAATCCTGATAGCAATTTTGTCTCTAATGATGCCACAACTTGAGCCGTAAATTTTGTGGACAAATCGTTAATTCCTGAGCATGGATTCGAGTTTTCCACGCAATTATTTCATGACCCAATCATAACCATGGTTGATCGCATAAGGTGGTCCGAATTTTGCCGACAACATCTAAAACTGGCTGTAATATCAATTGTACAAGAAATCTACGCGAATTTCCTAGAGGCACAAGACAAAAAAGTCTTTTTGTGAAGCATTTTTGTAGATACCTCCTCGGCCGCAATCGAAACAATCATAGGACACTTTACTATACCCTATACTTTTACAAAAAATTACTAGATGGTGAAGTGGACTATGATAAAATAATAAACTTTTTAACTGTAGGTAGAGGTACTTAGGTTTATAAAGCAGTGACCAGAGAACTTCTAAGGTTCCAACAGCCAATCATGACCCCAGAAGCTAAAATGTGGATGTACTTTATCAGCTCCAAATTCTTTCCCACTCAACACGTCACGGAAGTTACTAGTGATTATGCCCTGTTCTTGTATGCTATTTTGTAGGGTTGGTAGATAAATGTGGGAGATCAGATTCTCTACAACATGCAATAATGTGCCGGAGAGTAAAAACGAGGACTCTCATATCTACACCTAATTATGAAGATGTGTAAGAGGGTCGGTGTAGCAATTGATCCCGAGGAACTAACTTTCCCACTAAAAGGAGTGTTAAATGACATTATTTACGAGCGGTTTTGTAAATAATACGTCAGTTGGGTAGAGAGGAAAAATGAACAGGTGGCTTTACAAAGGGAGTACTCTAGAGCTGACGGGCTCTCGAAACTGATGGAAGTGCCCCAACCCATACCACCACTGGTACACCAAAGTCAGGGAATTCTAGCAGATCCAATGAATAAGGAAATTCTAATTCAACCTGAAACCTCCTAAACCCAACCTAAATGTTATGGCCGAATCTTGAAGATTACATAGGCCATTATGTTAGCAAGAAAAACATTTAATTTCTTTCTTTTAAAATTGATACGCGTTGTGATTTGTTTCGAAAAGAAACTAATAATAATCTTGTTAAACTTCTTTGGAGCAATAAGATCAAAATTGAATATCTTTGAAAAGACTAAGTTTCAAAATTTTGAAGAAAATATCTTGATTTAAAAATATCACAGCGAAAATTTGATAAAAATCATTATTTAGTATATTCGATTAAAGTCACTTATTTGAATAAAATAGATTTAAGTCTTGTAAAAAATGTACTCTTAAATTTATAATCGAGTTATTATGTTACATTCATATTGGCGTTGAAAAAAATAGTTTTTCACATTAAATCTCGAAATCATTTTAAAGCTTATTTTAAACTTTAAATCAAGCAAAGTTAACCAAAATTTCGAAATCAGTGTCCCATGCCACAATCCAAAAAGTAATAATTAAACAGTCCAAATACCAAAATAACAGAGAATAAAACATTTATTCAAAATTCATCCGAGTACACGTCCAATAGTCCCATCCATATCCTCACCTCGAGGGTTATCTTAAATGTCAAAAATATTATAATGTGAGCTATTTAAGCCCAATGTGAGTACTAACTAAAGTAAAAACATAATTTAAGTAATACTTTTCATAAAATTTGCATAAATCATATATCAACACAATTTCACTGATGAAAGAATGCATGATGATGTCAATGCAAATCTTTTTAGAAATCAATGCAAAGTTTTCAGAAAACATTCCTACCCAACTCTGCTACACCATAAAAGAGTTCCCTAGAACTCATCCATCCAATAACACAAAAAAATATGGATAAGCTACCAGATAATGCAAACAAGTTGCCAGACACAGATATATGTGTACAAGTCACCAAAATTGCAGATAAATTGCTAGAAGATGTGGTTAAACCACTAGAATGTGAAAATCATTAAACTATCAGAATCTTCCTCCATAAAATATCATCCTAACCTCATGCACGTGTAATGGTATACAGAAACAAAAATTTTAGTGGGCATGATTAACATGCGAATCAGATTTTTACTACGAAACAGTACAGTGGGCATGCTTAACATGCGGACTAGACCTTTCATTAACATAAATGGTGGCTCAATTTATTTTTCATGCTTATCAGATAATGTCATTAAATCATATAACATGAGTGCCGTAAACATAAACATACTATCTCAACCCTTAATAAAAAGAATGGGAAAGAAGTGATGATCTACCCAAATCATCCTATACTTATGTTAATAAGATTAGATTAGAAGGATCGACGATTCAGCAAAGTCTTGATTCAAAGAGGGAGTGGAAACTATGGAAAAATCATCATTAAAAATAAAAGGATGAATTTAAGATTTAATAACGATTTAAAAAAAATAAGAAAAGAGGAGTAGAACTTCGATTATAACCAGAAAGTTAAAAGAAAATGGAAAACGAATAAGAATGGTGACTAACGGCAGTGGTGGTGTGACAACGCAACAGTGTTGACGACAGTGAAGGTCTAGCGATGGTGTGGTGGTGGTGCTATCAACTATTGGTGGTGGAAAGGTGGAAGAAAGATGGAGCAAAAGAGGTGTTTTAAGGCCAAAAATGAAATAAAAAGATGATAAATGGAGGATCAATAAGGAAGAATGACCAAAAGGGGAGGAGGAGAAAACAAAATGAAAGAAAAAAGTGAATAGTGGTTACTTTTGGTGGGATGGATGGTTCAAGCTAGAAAATTGAGAGGAAATGGAAGTTTTAGGGGACAAAGGCTTGAAAAGTGGATCATGAGGGACATGTGGAGTGAAAAGAGGGTTAAAGATGGAAGGTTTATTCTCAAAAGGAGGAAAAAAATCTTTTCCTATATGGGACCATAGGGGATAACGACATATGGAGAGTTGACCAAGATTTTATAATCCAAATTTAAAAAAAAAAAGGTGTGGGGAATTGGACATAGGACCTTAGGAAACTAATCAAGCTCTTAACCACTAAGCTACTTCACTTAACTATTCAAAATATAATAGAAATTAAATATAAAATATGGGGCGTGACAACTCTAACCTCTTTAAAAGAAATTTCGTCCTCAAAATTTACCTTACCAAAAAGATGGGGATATTGTTATCACATCGAGTCTTTGGGTTCCAAAGTAATTTCCTTAGTTCCATTATTTGGCCATAAGACTTTCACTAGTGGAATCTCATTTTGCCTTAACACCTTAAACTTACCTCAATCTCTTTAATAGGAACCACATGAGATGGGTTAGATCGATATTACCTCAGCATAGAAACATGAAAATGTCGTGGATACAGTCTAATTCTAGAGGTAATTCCAATGTATAGGCCACTAGTCCAATCCTCTTAAGGATCTTGAAAAGTCCAATAAATCTCGGGCTTAGCTTACCCTTACAATCAAATCTTAGTACCTTCTTCCATGGTGATATCTTAAGAAATACCTGGTCCCCAACACTGAACACTATATCTTTCCTCCTCAAATCAACATAGGATTTTTGTCGATCCGTTGCTACTCTCAAATGATCCTAAATTAGCTTAACAGTGTTCTCGGACTCCTGTACTAAATCTAGGCCTAATACCTTCTTTTCCCCCAAGTCTATCCAACATAGAGGTGTTCAACATTTGTGACCATATAATGCTTCGTAGGGAGCCATCTGAATGCTCCACTAAAAATTGTTGCTATACACAGACTCTACTAGTGGTAAGTGCTCTTCTTAGCTACCTCAAAAGTCGATTACACAACCCCTCAACATGTCTTCAAGATTCTTAATAACTCACTTTGACTACCCATCAGATTGTGGATGAAAAGCCATGCTAAAATTCAATCGAGTACCTAGAGCCTGATGTAATTTTTTTAAAAACCAAGATGTAAATCGAGGATCCCAATAAAAAATGATAAATACCAGTACTCCATGACGTCTCATTATCTCAGAGATTTACAACTTTGCTAACTTCTACAATGAATAATTTGTATGGACAAACAGAAAATGGGCTGACTTAGTTAGTTTATCTACAATCACCCAGACTGAATCCTTCTCAATAGGTGTCAAACCCAACCCACTAATGAAGTCCATAGTCATACGTTCCCACTTCCACTGAGGAATTTGAATAGGTTGCAACCAGCCGGAAGGAAACTGATGCTCAACCTTAACTTGTTGTCACGTCAAACACTTTACCACAAACTTGGTTACCTCACGCTTAAGACCCAACCACCAATATTGTTCCCTTAGATCTCAGTACATCGTACTCTCTCCAGGATATATAGCATAAGGTCTACTATGTGCTTCCAGAAGGATGGACTATCTCAAATCTCTATCATTAGGAACACAGTATCTCTCATGATAACACAAGACCCTTTTGGAATGAAACCCAAAGTCTATAGTCTTACCCTTTTCAATCTGTCTAAATCGAGGCATAGGAGACGCATCAAGAGGTTGCTTCAACTTAATCTCATCCACTAAGTGAGGCCTCCATCTCAAGAAAAACTCAACTTAGCGAATAGTGCTATCAAATCGGTCATCGACCTCCTACTCAACGCATCAGCAGTGATATTCGCTTTTCACAGATGGTACTCAATGGTACAATCATAATTCTTAAGCAACTCTATCCATCTCTATTGCCTTAAGTTTAACTCTTTTTGGGTAAGGAGATACTATAAACTCTAAAATAAATAGATTTTTATAGCTATTTATATTACATTTTTACTTCAAATTTATGCTAATCCCGAGTATTTGATATTAAATTGGATGATTTCTATTCATAATGAGACAATGCGCATAATTTTAGTAAAGTATGCAATTTTATAATTTTTTGTATTAATTTTGCATAGTTTCATTACTTTATTTTACATATTAATTTATGTGTTTTATTTGTTGTAGTAGGACCATTAAATTAATAAGTAGGGAGGCTTATTCAATTGGATATTAGTTGAAATCCACCTCATTTGGACGATAAAGACAACAAATTAAGCATTCAATTTGATCCAGTTGGAGTTGTCTTGATAAAGAAGAGCAAGCCTAATTAATTGGATCACAAAATCATCCAAGTAAGGGGAGAAGAGCCCAAATTCAGCTAAGGCATGAAGAACAACCCATAATTAGCTTTGGGATAATTAATTTGGAGGTCCCTACACTTGTAAACAAATCAGAAATCAACTCTCAACTTTTACCTAAAAAACTGTCCACCTCATTAAATGATTCATGCATGAAATCAAGCATGAATCAAGCAACCATCAACTCCTTCCTCCACAATTTATGGCCAGCTAAGCAAAGGAGAAACCCAAGGGATATTCAAGCTATTTTTAGTAAACTCCTTAGCCATCCCTCTACTATAAATACCACCCCTTACTTTGCATTTATGCATCATCATCAATAAATAAATCATTCTTCATTCTTCACTTGTTCATTTCCTCTCATCATTCACACATAAATCTATTCATTCTCCCCATTCCCCTGCTAGCAATTCCTTGAGAAAATTCTCTCTTGGCCAGCCACCTTGAGAAGCACTTTGCGAATGAGGGAACACAAAGATCGAATGATGCCTCTACGATTAATTTTTGGAGGACTGTGAAAATCATTCAGATTTTATTCTTTCTTATCTTTAATTTGTTCTTAATTATTCAACATGTTCGCAAATTGTTTTACTATTTTTTCATTAAAAATGATAGCTTAATTTTGTTTTAGCTCGAATGCTTACATTAATTTGACAAAGTTCATTTGATTCATGTTTATGAGGTTTGTGCCCCGATTGTTCATGCTTTCAATTAGACTCATGCATGTATTTTATTCATTAAAATGTGATTGAATGCATTAGAATTAGTTGGCCAATCCTAGCCAGATGATGATTAATGGACGCAATAATTGAAAGATGCATGCTTAATTTAGATCCTAACCCGATTAAATTAAAGGTTGTAATAACTTGTGAAGGCTCTATTACCTTGCATAAATTTTAGATTTTTGTGATTAAATTATTTCAAACCTAATATGTTATTGTTACTTCACATAAACTCTAAAAAATCTAATCTTAATTATTCATCACACTTAGGTTAATTTGCATTTAGGATAATTTTGCATCAAGTTTTTTATTTTTATCAATCACTCAAAATTATTTTGTTTTTCTCACCAATTTGTAAAATTTTAATTTTGCAAAATATTTATTAACATATACAGTCCTCGTGGAGACAATAACTCTTATACTTACTTATTACTTGATAATGACTGTGTACACTTGCATGAACCCCAGTGTTACAAGTTTTTGGTGTCGTTGCCGGAAACTATTAATTTAATCATTATTTGTGAAATTCTTTGTTGCAATTTTGTTATTTATTTTTATTTTTTACTTAATTTTTTATTCTTTATTTTTATTCTTTGTGATTTTCTTTTCAGGTCTTCATGAGCATAGATCGAATCATCGGTTTACTCCCTATTGACCTTGAAATCGAGCAGCCATTTAGACAAAGAAGACGAGAAAGATTTGCCCAAAGACAAGCCGCAGAAATGAACCTTGAGAATCAAAATGATGTTCAAGGGAATGGAGTCACTAATGTTTGTAATCCAATCCTTATTGCTGATGATAGGGATCGTGCTATAAGGCAGTATGTTGTGCCACTTTTTAATTAGTTAAATATGGGAATTAGGAGACCGGAGATCGAGACACCATAGTTTGAATTGAAGCCTGTGATGTTTCAGATGCTTCAAACAATAGGCCAATTTAGTGGAATGCCCAGAGAAGATCCACATTTTCACCTTGGATTGTTTATGGAGGTGAGCGATTGTTGCTTGTAAATAACTAATGTAATTGTGCATGTGTACACGTCATTCAAGTAATAAAATGATAAGTAAGCATCATCTCCACAGGGATCGAAAATTGGTAATAAATTGATTAAGTTATTATAATCCTATTAACTATACTAAATAGCAAGAAATACTTTTAAACTGAATAAGAAGTTGATATAATGAATTAATGTAATTTAATGCTAAAAACAGAAAATTGATATGGCAAATAAAATGTAGTGGCAAATTACAGAGAAAAGTAAGAGTAATTTTGTTGTTGAATGAACAAGGCTGGAATTATTCAGGTGAAATGCTCATATCAAAATAATGTCATGGCAAAATATTGTCTAATCAGCTGTTTAGAGAATTACTACTGTAACTTGCCTCTTTCGATAGCTAGATTTAAGCTAGAAATCTAAGTTATTGCATGTCTACAGAACTCTGGATTAATAACTACAATGAACAATCTTCTCTACACAATTCGCAACATCTATGTCTAGAGTGCTACGAGTATTCTGTCGAATATTCGCTTGCATCACACGATTCTAGGTCCAATATATTTCATCGTTTCAAAATTAAAAATACATTTATGAAGACAACATACAATCAGCTATGTCTAGAGCTTGCATGCATGTATTTAAAATATGCATAAATTCAAAAAAATGTCATTGACATCTAAGACCAAAAATGCAACTACGCTCCCACTAATTTTCTTGTAAACACAAGGTTCATATTCATTTTTGATAAATCCAAACGCTTTGACTGATTCATCAAAATGAAGATTCCAACTCCGTGAAGCCTGCTTCAAACCATAAATGGATCGTTGAAGCTTGCATACTTTACCAGAATTCTCTAATTGTACAAAACCCTCGGGTTGCATGTACACATCCTCAAGTAAGTTGTCATTAAGAAACGTAGTTGATAGTACTAGAAAGAACATATGTTTTCTCCTTACTTATTGGTTAATTTGTTCCCATTTAGTTATCTTTAGCACATATTTTAGCATTTTCAGTTCAATAAATTGCATTTTATAACTCAGTGGATCTTAACATATTTATCATTAATTTCGTCATGTTTTGGTACTGATGTCGCTACATAAGTATTTCCATATTGCACCCAGAATTGTCGCCGCACCTAACAGTTGTCCGAATAAGAACAAAAAGGTGTGAGCTGGCCAGTTTGGTACAACTAACTTGTACATATAGAGGCAGTATGATTCTGATGAAAGGACACTTGTGCTATTTGGATAAATATGAATATTCATGTGAAAAGAAAAGGAGAGAGGTTTTTTTTAGGGAGATTATCTTCTTCAACCTATCTTTTGAAGCTTTTCGGCTATGGCGGCTTAAGCCTCTTACGGGTGAACCCACGTGAAAGGGATGCAGATTAGATCTTAATGAGGAGCCCTGAGTGCCACACAAGAGGGAGTTGAGAGATCAAGTCGAGATTTTCTAGGAATAGTACTTTCTACTTGTTTCTTTTATATTTCCTTTCTAAACACTGGTGATTACTTTCTATTTCATGTTTGTACGGAAGTATACATGAAATTTGGATTAAATGTTATTTTATTAAATCTTGCTTCTACTATTTAATCTTTGGGTTTGAATGTTTTTAGCATGGAACTTTTTATTGCGGTCACTGACACTAGAAAGTGCAGCGACAGTTCAAGCTAACAAGCATGACAATGGAAGTTGCTTGAGGATTAAAGGAATTTAATTCACTTGTTCTTAATAATGTTCCATTGCCATCACTGGAAGGTGTGGCTAATGTGCATGTTTAAGTCTTAGTTTAAATATAGAAGTTAAGCTTGGTAAGATATTCTTTGCAATTTAATGCATCGACAATCACCTATCTTGTTATACCTTGTGAGTAGTTAGTATTCTGTTGAATATTCTCGTTGGGGATCCCAATTTATCATTATCATATTTTATCTTATTGTTTTTAATTTAGTGCTTCGACAACTACTCTCACAATTTATCTCGTTTCTATCTATTTATTGTACTGACATTGATAGACAAAAGACAACCATCCTCGTGGGATCGGTATCTGACAGACTCATATCTGTCTACTATACTTACATCCATAGTGTACGCTTGCACATTATTACTGTGACGTTAAATAGTTGATCAAGTTTTGATGTCGTTGTCGGGGATGGCTTTTGTTTGATGTTTATTTTTGTTTATTTTTATTTCATAATATTTAGTTGTTACTAACTTGTTTTCTTTTTGTCGCTATTTTCACATTTTATTTT
>CM025153.1:12984650-13001090 GCA_013467495.1 Gossypium gossypioides
GAAATGTAATATTATGCTTATGGTTTATACGAGCTTACTAAGCATTCATTGCTTATATGGTTTTCTTTCCTTTACTTTTCAGATTATCGAAAGCTCGATCGGGTTGGAAGCTCATCGGAGATCTATCACACTATCCAGTGATTATATCAGTACATTTTGATGTCTTGGTTCAGGTTATAATGGCCTGTATAGGTGAACTTATGGTTGATAATTAGCTGAATGTTAGTTGATGTGTTTGGCATGTATATGATATTTTGGGTGACGTAGCCGTGGTACATTTGGTGCCTTGATGATATGTGTTAATTTGATATTATGTTAAAGCATGTTTGAATGACCAAAATTATATATGATGAATTGACCTCAACATGGTCAAGATATGGTATGCTTTGGAAAGGTTTTGAACTAGATATGGCATGAATCTAATATGGCGTGGTGATTATGTAGCAATTATGCTATGTTTTAGCATGGAAACAAGTTAATTGATAATTGGATAAATATGTACATGTATGGGTGTTATTGGTTGATGATTTAGACATTATGTTTTGGCTTGCAAATTTGGTATTTTGAATTATTGAAATGGTTGATATGTGGATATATATTAGGGTCCACCCATTCTATAGCCAAAAATGCATTTAGACGACTACTAGTACTTAGTCGAATATTTCACCCTATGATTCCTTAATTGTTCCTATTACAGATGGTCGTATAAACAGAACATTCTTGGTTCATCTATTCTTACGCCAAAATGGGCCTTTTCGGATGAACACTTCTTCGCCTGTCATTTTTCTATATAACTATACATCTAATTCAGAGACTTATACTCTCTTACCATTAGTCTTTGAATCTTCGTCTTTAACTTAGGCATAAGTTTCGTTCTTCCAAAATACACTAGACTAAGGCATTAAAAACATGTTCGGATAGTAACTTATAGTTAATCCAATCCTAACATTGGACACTTAAAACTATCTTTTTAAGCCTCATTCCTATTGACTATATTTCAAACTTTCATCACTTCACCCAATGGGGTTCTCATGAACTTCTATTTCTGAAATTAATCCATCACTTTACTTACTTAGAAATCATTGCAAAATTCTTACTTCTAGAACAACACTAGAATACTAGGGCTTTGCCGAGCGAGATGTTACAACTCTTCCCCACTTAGGAAATTTCGTCCTCGAAGTTTTTCATCCTTCTAATACCTCATTTGATAGAATTAACTCATCAGAGACAACACAACTTCCTATTTTAAGTTTCCAAGATCTCTCCTTTTCTGGCATATCCCTTGAAAATCTCCTTGGAAATCCTCACTTATCTTCTTTTGAGTACAAAAATAAATTCTTGGCGACCAAGCACCTGAGTATATATATTTCACGATTTCTTTAGAGAACTGTCAAATTCGTATTAGAGAATTTAAGCCGTCATCTTAACTTACCTTATCACTAATGATTACTCCCATTTTATCCTTCTATCTTAGACTTATTTCCCTATGGCAGTTTTCATCAACTTACTTGGAGAAGCCAAATAGCTCCCACTGATTAAACTTCTCGTGCAAGTGTAGTTTTCATTACAAATTGGGCATACATAACACTTATCATTCCTTGAACTTACTCAAAATCCTTTCTTTACTCTGTTGACTTTTCATTTCTCCTTCATCGTTCATTCTATACTTTTCCTTTCCTCTCACTTTCATTTCTTACAAAAAATGGCTTGATATCCTTTCACCAGGAGGTCACCTTTATGCCAAGAAAACTTTGCCTTTAATACAAGGCTACCCTTTCATCAAAGAAATATCATTTCTAGCCTTTCGGTCCTATATGAATCCCTCAGAGCTTGAGGTTACTTTCATCAAGAATAAGGTTCTCATCATGAAACTAAGTAGCCACCTAGAAGCCATTAGAGTGACACTACTTAAAGCTTATCCATCGTGCTACTTGGTGGACTTTAGCCAAATGAAAGACTTAGATTCTGGTATGGGTTATTCAATTTTCCCACTATCCATTCTTAAGAGGATCATTCATTAGTACCTCGCAACCAAAAGAGACTCTTCAGAAGATCATATGAAATCCCAATAAATACCACACCACTTGGTGTAAAGATACCAATACGCCCACCATGTTGTTTAGTGACATTTCCTCCCTAAGAGCCTACTGATTGTTTCGTTGAATTTTCACCAGCTTTGCACAAAAGTAGAGTTTACGGTGCATACCTGAGATACTAAGCCATGCGTGGCGTGTTATGCGTACAGGGTTCCTTCTTCTACCTTCGTGATTCGAGAATTGGCTAAACCATGCTCTAATACCAAATCTTGTAACACTCTTGACCCAACTCAATCTATCGGATCCAGATCTCGAGTGTTACCTCATTCTATAGATGTAACTTAAAATTTTTCTTTCTTATTCATTGTTGTAAATGTCTCTATAAGTGTAACATAATCTTTTATTGATGTACATTGTATGGTTACATTTACATTTTGCCTATGTAAAAACTACTATCTATGGCTACTATAGAGTTTCTTGTAAAAATACAATGTGTGGTTATCTTTTCGACTCAATAAACTTTTAGACTTTCCTACTTTATCTCTTAGACTACTGGATTTATATTGGGATACTACTTATTGAACTTCAGCACAGACTCGGGCATGACATTTAACTTCCTATATATGTATAACAGCCCAGCACGTCGCTTCCTTGGCGTAGCCCTGGCATCGTCTCTCGGCGCATATTTCTTTACAGACTTGGAAATAGAAACAATTGTTGTAAGTTCGTAAGAAATTAGAGAGCTAAACCTTAGAATACCTTTTCATTTATTCTATGTTGAATATGTTATTTTACACATCCTTGGGGTATTTCTTAACCTTCTTTCTTGGCGGGTACAATACTGAGGCTACCATATTTATTTCTTGTGAACTATTTTCCCCTCTCGTGAGCATACTATACTTAGTCTCTCTTTACTTTCTATATCCTTTCTTAAATCTTACGTTATTATTATACTTAATATCTTTTTCCATACTTACTAGTCTTACCATTTTCTTCGATCGGGGTAGACTATGCCCAGTACTTAACTCAAAATTCGCCCAGATCGTCCTTACTTTACTGCACTCTCAATACATACTTTCAACACATAACCTTTCCTCACTACATACATTATGTCAAATCCCAAAATTTTAATAGCTAATGTTAGTTTATTGACAAGCTTGAGAAGCATCCTAGTGGTTAAACACCTTTTGTAAGTGATCTAAGTACAAGTCTCCATGTTCTCAATTTTTTTTTAAAAAAAATTGATAAAATGTTGTCAACCAAGCCATGCAACTGTCTTTGCATGCTTGTGTAATTCCTATTTCAAATTGCTTAGTAACTTCTTATTTTAAAATTCCTAAGAGTAACTCCCATAGTAAAGTGTTATTAATTTTTCTAACACCTTTGTCCCCTCTTAAATGTTTTGCTGGAAGGTTGTTCACCTTGTACAGTCCCACCTATCATCTCACCGCCTTTCATTTTTTAAATTTTCATTCATATTTTCTCTCTTTGCTCCTCCTTATTCACCACCTTTTGTCACCCAAGTATGGTTGCTCCTCCTTGATCTTGTCATTTTTTTGTTTCATTTTACTTTAACAAAATGAATCACAACCCATCAACCACCACTATTTCATTAAATCACCACCACTGAACTACCATACCACCACCCTTGCACTACATTGAAACATTGCTTTCTTCTATAGCTTTTCTTCTCCTTTCTATTCTTTATTTCAAAAATCATCCACTCTCTTTTCCTTTCTTTTTTTCCGTACAATATTAATTTTTTTATTCATAATCTAAATCTTTCTCGTACAATTTTAATCTCTATATTGCCATTTCTTCTCTTCATCTTGGAGTGGTTCATCATCATTCATCATTTGACATCATTGGTAACCATTGTATTTTTTATATCACCTTCTTCTATCTCTTTTTATCCATCCTATTTTTCTTTCTACATATCACTTTCATTTGTATAATTCTTTCTTTTCCTCCAATGATTAGATTCTCAAAATCCATTAGATCGTCAACAATCATAACAGCTCTTTCTAATTTTTGGAAATAAGTGTGTAAGTAATAAGAGGAAGTAAATTTTATTTTTATTTTGTTGATATTTCTTTCGAAGGAAAGTTGAATATTATTAATCAAGTGATTATTTTAGATTATAATCTACTCTTTTCAAGGTTATCAACCTCTAAACCTGAATTATTGATTGTCCTCAAGCAATGTAATGCAACCTAACAACTACTGCATTCTCTAATGCACTTCATTGCCTGTACTTACACTATCAAGTTGATTAAACATTGCCAATTTTCAGTCTTTAGAATACCTTGCACTCAAGAATATGTGCAATCTATCCAATAAAAACTCATGAAATCCAGAAATGCAAGAATCTTTCCCTAAAATCAGAATTTCATTAAGTGTAGTTGTGTGCATTCGATTGTATTTAGTCAATTCTTAAAGAACTTAGGAATTCCTAGTCTAATACTTCTCCCATTTATTGCTTCACTCTTTACTTTTGGGAATTTATCTCATCTCACATGCCTTTCTACTTGAAAGTGAAGATGGAGTAAACACCAAACACCAAACTCAATAATGCTATAACAAGCAATTCTTTATTACTTACCAGAAGGCATGAAATGCTATGGCAATTAAGTATGTCTATAAGGATAACATATAACAACGAATGATGCAATATTAAACTAAAATCTAAAAGGCATGCTACACCCCCAAATTTAAGAGATGTATTGTCTTCAATGCATGAGACTTAAAATTAAAAAAATGCAGTGTGATTTATTTATTTAACAGAGGGTAAAAGAAACTCACTAACGACTTGTGGTGATGGTACTCACTGCCTGCGGGTTGATTTTCTTGCTATACACTTTTATATTAGCTTTCTTTTAAGTGACTAAATGGGTGGTTCCTCCTCTTCCTTGTTAGACTTGGTGATCTCATCAATGATTCAATGGATTTCATGATCTTGTTTGGACATGGCTTGTGTTGACGGAGGTGGGGCAACTTCAGCACTGTCCTTCTATGGTGTAGGTGTAGGGGTGGTTTCATTTTGTTCTTCTTCCTTGCCCTTAGTATTCACAAACTATGTTTTCTCTGGTTCCTCCTCGGTTGCTTTCCCTTTTTTAGGATTTTATCTCACAGTTGCAGGCTCTACTTGTAACACCTTATGCCCAACCTGGTTTCCAAGCCCAAATATTAGGATGCCACACCACCGTCTCATGTCATACTCACAGTAAATTGTCACATTTTTAAGAAATCATCCTCTTTCTTAGTGATCTTTTAAATTTTGTAATCAAACATATATCAATCTTCATTAGAACATGTCAAACATACTTTAATTAAACTTATATTAATAATTAAACATGCATTAGGACCACTTAGAAAAATTTCTAAGACAATCATGTAGGTATCACTACTGTAACAAAGGTATCGATAATTCTCTCAAGTGGTATCGATATTGCTTGAAAATTTTGTACCAAAAATGCTTACAATTTCTTGCTTAAAAACCTAAACCTCGAAAACTACCAGTACCTCTGCTAAAGTATCGATATTTCTACCCTGAGTATCGATACTCGTGATAGGGTATTGATACCAAATTACAATTCTGACTACCTGCACATTTCAAATCACAGAGGAATCATTTTTGCAACATGAATATCGATACCTCTTCTTCAAACCAGAAAATACAACATACATAAGCATATAAGTCATTCCAACATGTACCGAATCATCATGATATCTTGTCATCAACAAATAAACGTTAGAATGGCTATAATACTAGTCTCAAACATCAAAAGTACGTCCGAGCTATAATCAACGTAATACGAAACAGATCTCATAAACTTTGGAGCATATAGTCTATGGAAGCATCCAAAACATCATGACATTTATTAGTAAAATTCTACCACATTGCCTTATCCCTAAAACATAAACAAATAACAATAACACCTACGAAATAACCAAAAAGGACTTTCTTGGATCACCCCTTAGAGCCACATTGCTCACACCGGTACATAACTAATCTACAATGGTTTAAAAGGACTGGGTGAGCTTAACAAGTTCAGTGAATGCTCAGAATAATCAGAATGCAAACAATTCATCAAGCATCAATGAAACAACCATATAACATAACCTCAACAGTTCCAACTCTAGTACCATATTATACTTACTCAAGCATTATTACTAATGCTTTTATATGGTAATCATATTCACTTTTAAGCATATATCACATTACAAATATAATCACATAACATTCAAGCATTTATCACAATACTCACAAACATGTTCATAGATAAATTGGATAATTGTCACATGTCATATAAACACATATTCATAATTTAAGATAATTTGCCACTTAAGCTATGAAACATAAAAGTGAGCTTTATCATCACTCATCGGATACACAGATCTCCAACACACCACATAGAGTCATAGAGTCAAACATGTCTCAAAAGTGTAGCATAAAGCTAACACTCTCCTTATTTCCCCTCACATGTCCCGTTGAATGGAGCTAAGCTCATATTCCAAACACTCACCAATTACGCTTCCACCGAAAAGCCGAAAGCTCAAACTAGCTTTTCCTTTCCTTTATCTCTACTCGTAGAAGGTCCTATGAATCCAGAACTTCAACACAACAATGCATTCAATAATCAGTTAAGAACTCACCATAAGCAATCAAAAACATAAGCTTAAGCTATATTCCCATGTAACCAAAACTTATAACATAGCAAACTTTAAATTCAAATATATCGATCTATACTTAATGTTTTCCCCTAAAACCAAATTACATTTATCTTATAATTCACCAATGACTAATTCCCAACCTTTAAAATACAATAAAATACTCAATCCATAGTATCGACTTTGTCGACATGTTTTGTGGCTATTTTTTGAAAATTCATTAAAACACAAGAAATATTTAACGAAACTTCAAAATAAGTTTAGAAACTTTCTAATTACATCAAAACTAATTGAAAAACACTTCAAAACGATGTTTTTATCCAAAATCCTAAAATCTAAAATTAAGACCTAATTTTCTATTTTTATTTAAAACATGTGATTTAATGGCTAAAAACTTAGTTTTAAAGACTAGATAACATTTAAAACTATTTAGGAGTTGAATTGTTACCTTAGACTACGAAAATCTAAGTGTTTGATCGAAAACTTGAAAAACCCGAAAGCGTGACAATGGAGAAAACTATGGTGTTTTTGGTGTTTTTTCTTGGTTTCAATGGAGGTTTATGACTATGAGGATGATATAAATCAAAGGAATAGAGTTTAGGAATCAAAATCGATTGGGAGAGCCTCCTTCAAACCAGGGACGACAACACACAATAATAGGGAAGAGACTAACATGAAATTTATAGGTGAGGGATGATATTATGGTGATTTTTAATATTTGGTTTAATTGCCTCTTAAAAACTCACAAATTTGACCATTTTACAGATTAGTCCAATTTTCAAAATTGAAGGTATTTAAAACTCTTATTTTTTAAAAATTGATTTAATTTTCTAAAACCTATAGTAAAAAACATTACCGATGAACTATGTCGTGAAATTCCGAACACTTTAAGGCTAAAATTTCTAAAATACCCTCGAAACTTCTAGGCCCAATTTTAGGGTGTTACAATTCTCCCCCTCTAAAATAACCTCACATCTTCTCTTAAATGGTCATCTAGGTGCACCATTAGAAGTCCTTTTACCCGATTCAATTACCACAGAACGAGCTGGCTCAGCCAAAATCTACTCAACAACCTTGGCTTTCTCAACTAACTCACCCAATAACTCTATGTTCTGAGCTACTACGTAAACCTGAATCTCATGATTAAGCCCAAAATGAAACCTCTTTCAATGGTCCCTCTCAAAAGGAACCATCTCTGGATCATACTGACTAAGTCACACGAACTTAGCCTCATAATCAGCCACTGACAAATCTCCCTAAACCAAATCCAAAAACTCACGCTTACGAGCCACCATATACTGCTCACCCATAAACTTCCTCTTAAAAACCTCAAAAAAGTAATTCCAAGTCAATCTATCGAAAATAGTACCTCTCCTAATCGTATTCCACCAACAATGAGCCTCACCATCAAGTAAAGACACAATACAACCCAACATCTCCTCGTCAGAACAGGACATCTGCTCGAGGATCCTTTCAACTCCAACAAACTCCTTCCAACCAGAACTCAATTACTGTCAAATCAGTACCTTTTACTCTAGAAAACTCTTTACCACCCAACTCCTGAAGACCTTCAAGCGATAACCCACGACTAATAGGTGCAAGATTGACAAGTGCATCAGCAGGGTTAGCACCAGCAATCCGCTGAAACGCTCCAATCATAACTTCCATCAGAGGGCCTACACCCTCATCAGGTATGTTCACTCTACGTAGTGACACATGAAGTGAAGAGGATGTACCATCCTCTTGAGCACTAGCTCTCGCATTCACACTTCTAAGAGGCATATCGAACTAATCTAACATACAAAAAAAAATATAAGAGGTGTTTGTGGCTAAGGCAATGATCCAAGTCTCGTTCCTGCAAGAAAATTTTAGGATTAAAGGCAAGTCTTCCCGTTCCTACCTTACATGCAATTCAATCAAGACATTTCCAACTTTCTCATGCAATTTAAATAGAGTTATATCACAATTCTAAGAAAATTGAGAAATTTAGACTCATGAGTTTCAAAACTCCAAACACACAACAATCACCTAGCTCTGATACCACCAAATGTAACACCCTATACTCGGCCTGGTTGCTAAGCCCAAATATCAAGATGTCACACCACCGTCTCATGTCATACTCATAGTAAATTTTCACATTAATAAAAAATCATCCTATTTATTAGTGATTTTATAATTCTTTTAGTCAAACATATATCAATCATTAAAACATGCCAAATATACTTAAAATAAACTTTTATTAATGATTAAAATGCATTAGGACCACTTAGCAAAATTTCCAAGACAATCATGTAAGTATCGATACTATAACAAAGGTATCGATAATTCTCTCAATTGGTATCGATTTTGCTTGGAAAATTGGTACCAAAACTACTTACTGTTTCTCGCTTAAAACCTTAAACCTCAAAAACTATCGGTACCTCTTCCCAAGTATCGATATTTCTACCCTGAGTATCAATACTCGTGATAGGGTATCGATACCAAATTACGATTCTAACTTCCTGTACATTTCAAATCATAGAAGTATCATTTTTGCAACACAAATATTGATACCTCTACTTCATACCAAAAAAATACAACATATATAAGCATATAAGTTATTCCAAAATACACCAAATCATCATGCCATCATATCATCATCAAATAAATGCCAAAACGGCTGTAATACTAGTCTCAAGAATCAAACGTAAGTTCGAGCTTTATTCAATATAATACGAAACAGATTTCATAAACATGAGAGCATATAGTCTGTGGAAGCATCTAAAACATAATGACAAATATTAGTACAAGTCTATCATATTGCCTTATCCCCAAAACATAAAAAAATAACAATAACACCTACGAAATAATGGAAAAGGACTTGCTTAGATCACCCCTTGGAACCATACTGCTCACACTAGCACATAACTAATCTACAATGGTTTAAAAGGACTGGGTAAGCTTAACAAGCACAGTGAATGCTCAGAATAACCATAATGCAAATTATTCATCAAGTATCGACGAAACAACCATATAGCATAACCTCAACAGTTCCAACTCTAGTGTCATATTATACTTACTCGTGAATTATTACTAGTGCTTTTGTACGATAATCATATTCACTTTTAAGTATATATCACATTACACTTATAATCACATAACATTCAAACATATATTGCAATACTCATAAACATGTTTATAGATAAATTGTATAATGGTCACATGTCATATAAACACATTCAAAATTTAAGATAATTTGGCACTTGAGCTATGAAACATAGAAGTGAGCTCTATCATCACTTATCGGATACACGGATCTCCAACACACCACATAGACTCATAGAGTCAAACATGTCCTAAAAGTGAAGCATAAAGCTAATACTCTCCTTGTTACCCCTCAAATGTCCCGTTGAATAGAGCTAGCTCACATTCCCTTATCCCTCCAACATGCCCCAAGGCCTCAACGCCTAAAATCACTATACGTATAGGTGAGTACTTACAATCCTATGGCATGCCAACTATATCCAATGGTTTCAATATCACAAGGCCAAAATATTCGAAACAAACACATACCACTTACCGATTATTCGTGCATTATCACTGCATATTTGCATTTTTAGCAAAACATTGTCACTAACATTTAACATATACATAACATGAACACATTTGTAGTTCCACAATAGTTATCATAACCACATATCACATGTTATAACATCTTTTCCCAATTCAAATATTCACATTCACACAAGTACATAATTCACAAGATAAACATATGTATGATAAAGCTTACACTCGAAATTTAGAGTTGAGGTTTAGGCTACAACTAAATTCCCAAATAATTCATTGAATCATGTCCACAAGCAATTATTCCAAACACTCACCAATTACGCTTGTATTGAACAGTTGAAAGCTCAGACTAGCTTTTTGTTGCCTTTATCTTTACTCGTAGAAGGTCCTATCAAATCTGGAACTTCAACACAACAATTCACACAATAATACATTTAATAATCAACTAAGAACTCACCAAAAGCAATAAAAAACATAAGCCTAAGCTATGTTCCCATGTAACCAAAAATTATAACATAGCAAACTTTAAATTCGAATATCTCGATCTATACTTAATCTTTTCGCCTAAAACAAATTCCGTTCATCTTATAACTCACCTACGACTAATTCCCAACCTTTCAACTACAATAAAATACTCAATTCATAGTATCAACTTTTTCGACATGTTTTATGGTTATTTTTTGAAAAATCATTAAAACTCAAGAAATCTTTAACGAAACTTCAATGTAAGTTTAGAAACCTTCGAATTACATCAAACTAATTGAAAAAAACTTTGAAACCATGTTTTTATCCAAAATCTCAAAATCCACCACGAACAACCCAATTTAAAACTATTTAGGAGTTTAATCGTTACCTTAGACGATGAAAAACTGAGTGTTTGATCGAAAACTCAAAAAACCTGAAAGCTTGACAATGGAGAAAATTATGGTGTTTTTTCTTGGTTTCAATGGAGGTTTTTGACTAACAAGATGATAAAAAATAAAGGAATAGAGTTTAGGAATCAATATCGATTGGGAGAGGCTTCTTCAAACAAGGGATGGCAACACACAATATTCAGGAAGAGACTAACTTGAAATTTATAGGCGGGGGATGATATTAGGGTGATTTTTAAATTTTCGTTTAATTGCCTCTTAAAAACTCACAATTTTGATTCTTTTACAAATCAATCCAATTTTCAAAATTGAAGGTCTTTAAAACTTTTTTTTAGAAATTGATTTAATTTTCTAAAAACCATAAGAAAAAAACTTTACTGATAAAATGTGACGTGAAATTCCGAACACTCTAAGTTTAAAATTCCTAAAATACCCTTAAAACTTTTAGGCCCAATTTTGGGGTGTTATACTGCCTTTTCAGACGACACTTCAACTAGTTCCTCCTCAGCACATCTAGCCTAGGGAAGTGGTAGCAAATCCTTGGGGAAATCAAGAAATTCAGGCATTGGCTTAGTGAAGTTCTTCTGCAGGGATCTTTTCAAAGCAATATCTCGATCATTCACATAGGACCAATAGAGTGCCTACTATTCTTGAGCCTTTGTCATTTCTTCAGCAATTTGATATTGCTAAATCTCAAATAGTGACATTCTTTGCTCCAGTTGCTCTGAGGACTACATCACTTGTTTTTCAAATGAACTCCGAGAGGTTGAGGCTTCTACTGAGGGAAAGTTCCTGGAAGAAGATGTAGGTGCCTTACTTTGTTGGTGTTGTTTCGGTGTTTCTACTCCTTGGATTTTTGCACATATAGATTGTTATAGTCCCTCCTTGTTTGGGGTAACATCTTTATTAGCATTCAAAGGGACTTTAGCCATTTTACAGAGAACAATGATTAGGGAAGGGAAGTTTAGACTGCCCTCATTCTTTTCCGTACACCGATGCACCTCATGAAAAATAACCTTGTCGATGTTGAGTTTCCTACCCATGATGATCGAATGCAACAGTAGTATTCATTTCTTAGACACTGTGGAATTGTGGATAGATGGGATTAACCTACTCTTAAGGAAATGATACGGGACCTTACAAATGGAGTTTAGTGATGTCCCCTTGACTATATGAAATTTTTTGCTGGACACAGTCCATCGAGTTCCTTCAACACATAAGTCCTTTAACACCTAATTTAAGCCTTCAACATTGATGTTTTCAGCGAATGGGATATGCTTGTCTTGAATATCTGTCAGCCCAAATTGAGCATTGATTCTATCTTCATCAAATTAGAATGATATTCCTCGAACTTATATTAAGGGGTTATCATGGGAAGTTATATGTGCATAGAATTCTCGAAAAAACTTTTCCCAAGACATCATCTGTGTAACACTCCTAACCCATCTCCATCGCTGGATTAAGGTTACAAAGCATTACTGTAAAATCAAAAATATTAAAACATCATAACATTCATAATTTAAATATATCACAAACCATTCATTCTCATACATTTTGTCCCTAAATCAAGCCCTCGAGGCCTTAAAAATAGCTTTGAGGCAATTCAAAACTAATTTTAAACAAATCAGAAAGTTTAGGAAAACGTAACAAAAATTGGAAACAGAGGTCACACGCCCATGTGGCCAGGTCGTGTGACTTTCGAACAAGGGACATACGGTCGTGTCGTAACCCGTCTCCTCTCTTGTGTAACTCACTGAGTTGGGCCACACAGTCGTGTCACATGCCCATGTGCTAGGTCGTGTAACTCACTAACTTGAACCCTAAGAAATCCTCAGATGACACAGGGCCATGTCACCTAGCTGTGTGCCTCACACGACCGCGTGACAGCCTATGTCTGAGGCTGTGTGAACCCAAAATTTACATATAATCAAGCTATTTCAAAACCATTTCATGCATAACGCTCCAAACCATTTAAGCAAACATTCAAAGGGTTCAAAAACCATTCAAACTTGCATAAACATACCATTTCAAGCATCCTAACTCACCTAAGCAATATGCCTATCAAAGGCACCAATTTACCAAAACATAACATGCCAAACCAAGTTAACATTACCTTATTCCAAGCATTATAATCTAGTACAATTACTTACCAAACATACCACAAATTGGCCGTTATCAAACCATTCTAAACATACCATAAAGAGCTTTATTTACAAGCCTGAGCAAGTGACCAAAAATAACAAAGTTTGGTAAACACTCAAGTGTGCCAACCAAACATAATCTTCAAGACATAAACATAACAAAGTACCACTATAAAACATCTTATACATTTCAAAACCACAGATTTATCTATATATACATGTGACTACCCTAAGAGACACAAAAGCTACAGGATTGATTCTTTCAGTAATCTTGTACGGCCTGATAAATCTCGGATTTAACTTTCCTTTCTTTCTAAATTGTAGCACTTTCTTCCATGGAGAAATTTTTAAAAATACCTGATTGCCAATAGCAAATTCTATATATTACCTTTTCAAATTCGCGTACGACTTCTAACAATTAGATGCAACTTTCAAATAATCTCAAATAATTCAAACTTTGTCTTCAGTTTCTCGATTTATATCAATCTCTACCATTTTGGATTCGCTTAGCTCGAACCAATACAATGGCGTTTTACATTTTCTTCTATTTAAAGTTTCAAATGGTGTCATTTTAATACTAGATTGATAAATATTATTATAAGAGAACTCAGCTAACGGTAGATATTTTTCCCAAATACCCTCGAACTCAAAAATACAACATCGTCATGTCTTCTAAACTCTAAATTACTCATTCTGATTGCCCGTCCGTCTAAGGATGAAGTGTTGTACTAAAATTGAGTTTAGTGCCCAAAGCCTTATGCAGTTTACTAAAATATCTTGATGTAAACCACAGATCACGATAAGAAATAATAGATGTCAGAACTCCGTGCAATCTCAAAATCTCTGACACATAATTTTGCTAGCCTCCCAAGTGAGCAATTTTTTTTGATTGAAATAAAATGAGGCGACTTAGTCAATTTGTCAACAATCACCTAGATTAAATCTTTCTTTTCCAAAGTTACAGGTAAGCCAGATATGAAATCCATAATGACTCACTCTCACTTTCGCTGTAATAATCCCGACGGCACTTGATGTTCTGTTTTTACCTACTGACAAATCAAACATTTAGCTACGAACTCACAAACCTTCCGTTTCATACCCGGCCACCAGTACATCTATTTCACATCACAATACATCTTCATGCTACCAGGATGAATGGAATATGTACTACTGTGAGCCTCTGATAGAATATCACGTTTCAAAATTAAATTATTCGGAACATAAATTTTATCATGGTAATGCAATGTACCGTCATCACCAATATTGTATTCAGTAGTCAAATTATCCTGAACCAAGATTCATTTCATTATAAACTTCGGATCGACATTTTGTAACTCCCAAATTTTTTGTAGAAACAAGGGTTTAGTCCTCAATTCCACAAATATAGAACCATCGACATTCAAAGCCAAATGAGCATTCAATGCTCGGAGTGCAAACAATGATGACTTTCTGCTGAGTGCATCCGCAACCACATTAGCCTTTCCCAAATGATAATCAATAACCAAATCATAATCTTTCAGTAGCTGTAACCAAGGTCGCTGTCTCAGATTCAGTTCCTTCTAGGTCATTAAACATTTTAAGCTTTTGTGATTATTTACACGTGACATTTCTCATTGTATACATAATGCCTTCATATCTTCAAAGTGAAGACAATCGCAGCCAGCTCAAGATCGTGAGTAGGATAATTTCTTTCATGCGGCTTTAACTATCGAGAAGCATAAGCTACTACTTTCCCTGACTGCACTAGCACGCAACCTAAACCATTGAGAGACGCATCACTGTAAACAACATATGACATTCCACATTTCACAAATTACATGTTTTTCTTTAGTAACCTTGTCATAGGTGAAACAATGATCGAGAAATTTTTAACAAATCACCGATAGTATCCGGCTAATCCCATGAAACTTCAAACTTTAGACATATTCTTCTGAATTTTCCAATCCAAAATCGTAGATACTTTATTCAGATCACCCCTGATTCCACCAGCAGATATAACATGTCCTAGAAAATCAACTTCCGTAGCCAGAATTCACATTTACTAAATTTCGCATATAGTTGTTTTTCATGCAAAGTTTGCATCACAACTCTTAAATGTTTTGCATGATCTGACTCATTCAATGAATAAATCAAAATGTTATCAATGAATACCACAACAAACTGATCTAAATATGGTTAAGATACGCGATTCATCAAGTCCATGAATGTCACANGAGCATTAGTCAAACCAAATGGCATCACCAAAAATTCATAGTGACCATATCTAGTTCTGAATGTAGTTTTCTGTACATCTTGTTCTTCAACCCGCAGCTGATAATATCTGGATCTCAAGTCGATCTTCGAAAACACTATAGCTCCTTTTAACTGATCGAACAAATCACCAATATGAGGTAATGGGTATTTATTCTTAATGGTAGCTCCATCCAACTTTCGATAATCTATACACAGTCTTATTGACCCATCTTTCTTCACGAATAAAATCAGAGCACTCTAAGGTGACACGCTCCGTTGAATAAATCCGCGATCTAACAACTCTTGTAACTGCACTTTTAACTCTTTCAATTCTGTAAGGGCCATCCTGTACGGTGTTATCGAAATTGGAGTTGTTCTAGGCACAAGTTCGATCATAAATTCTACTTCTCGAGTTGGTGGCAACCCGAGTAGTTCTTCAGGAAAAACATTAGCATACTTTTTTACTACCAACACTTGCTCAATTTTTGATTCAGTAACTTTTGAATCAAGAAAGTAGGCTATATAAGCTTCATAACCCTTTTCAATTAGTTTTAGAGCTAACAGTACTGAAACTACATTTGTAATAAAATCGACCCCATCTGCCCTAACACAAAAAATTTCACCATTCGGACACTTCAAACTAACTTGCTTCCTTGGAAAACTCATGATTGCATCATGCTCAGACAACCAATCCATTCCCAGAATGATATCAAAATCATCAAAAGGTAACAACACCAAACCAGAGGGAAAATCATAACCTCTAACTTTCAGTGGACACGATCTGCATATCTGATTAACTAAAACACACTGACCTAGTGGATTTGTAACTTTGATAGTATATTCAGTGAACTCAACAGGTAAATTCTTTTTATTTACTAATGCAGTGCATATATACGAGTGAGTTGATCCAGGATCAATCAATGCATATACATTAATATCAAA
>CM025153.1:13014215-13024245 GCA_013467495.1 Gossypium gossypioides
GCCTGACAACCCCGACAAGTCATCAAGGTGGAAATTAAACCAAAATTGGCTTTGCCCATCCGTGAACACTTTAACCCCAAGCGAGTTTGGACTGTGGGTCGAAAGATAAGTAATTCTTGCTGACTCATTATGTTAGTGGAAGATCGAAAGATCCTGCTAGGGTAGCGACTAGTTGATTGACAAGGAACCCGAAGCAATAGTTGATGAAGATTACCGAAGTGAGCTAATTATCCATGATCAAGTTTGATTTATTCTTCCTTTTTAATCTCTTGAATTTTATCTTTTTATGCTATTTTATTTTCATTATTACAAAAAACCCAAAAATCCTTTATTTTATATCCTTCGTTCTATAACTAAATTTAAAAGTACTCGTTAGATCTTTTAGTGTTTAGGCTAGAATTGATCTAGCACTCGCCTCCCTTGGGTACGATCCTCGGAGTACTCACCTACTTCGTTGCAAAATTATATTACAACTAGACCCGTATACTTCTGGATACCACCTTATAATTATATATTTTATTACAGTATTCACACTCTAGACATTAGTACGTTTGGAGGTGGTCATAACCCTACAAAACAATTAATAGATCATACCTCCACTCGCTAATACCCCATAGAGGGATTAGTTGCTCATGGTTTTCGTACACGATATAGAACCAATATAAAGCATAAACATGATAATTGAATCGAAAGTATAAAGTTTAAGAAAAGACCTTACTTGAATTACGAAGAAGAATGAATCCACAAAATGTTTTAGAAACCATTAATTTTAGAAAAAATACTGATTTGTAATAGACAAAAAATTGTGAGCATTCATGTTGCAATTTTACCAATTTTTAAAATTGAACCTAAAAATCACCCCCACCTACAGTTTTCACGTTATTTATTCTCTTTTGCTTGTTAGTGTTGCCCCTTACTCTCCCAACCTTTCATCCTCGATTTTCTTTGTTAAATCTTCACTCTTTTGATTTACATCATTCCCAAGTATTAAACTGTCATAAATCCACAAGAAAACATCCCAAAACTCCATAGATTTCATTATCATCTTCACGTGTGAGTTTTCTGTGTTTTCGACAAATCTCTATTTTTCTTCCATCAAAGGTAATCATTCATCTACCCATTAGTTTTTAATGTTAATTAGTCTTTCAAACTGAATTATTTTTCATTAAATCGCATGTTTTGATAAAAGTCGAAAATAAAGTCAATAATGGTGAATTTCGTGATTTTGAGTAAAAACGTGGCTTCAAAGTGTTTATCAATTTGTTTCGATATGATTAAGATGGTTGAAAACTTATTTTGAATTTTTGTTAAAGATTTCATGAGTTTTAATGAATTTTCGAAAAATAGCCATCAAACATGTTGAAAAAGTCGATACCATGAATTGAGTATTTTTTTGTAGTTTAAAGGTTCGGAACTAGTCATAAATGAATTATAAGATGAACAAAATTGGTTTTTGGCAAAAAGACTAAGTATAGGCTGAGATATTTGAATTTAAAGGTTTTTGTTACATGAGAACTTAGTTTAGGCTTATGTTTTTGATTGCTTATGGTGAGTCATGTGTATTGGTGAGTCTTTGGGAATTTAGTGATAGTGTTTTGCTAAAAATGAAAATATACAATGATAGTGCATGGATACTCAGTAAGTGATATGTGTTTGATTTCGGATATTTTAGCCTTGTGATCTTGAAACCATTGGATATGGTTGGCATGCCATAGGATTGTGAGTACTCACCTATATGTACAGTGATTTTGGGCATTGAGGCCCTGGGACTTGTTGGAGAGATAAGGGAATGTGAGCTAAGCTCCATTCAACGGGACATGTGAGGGGAAATAAGGAGAGTTTTAGCTATATGTTTCACTTATGGGATATGTTTGACTTTATGAATCATTTGGTATGATTGGAGATTCGTGTATCTGATGTGTGGTGATAGTGCCCGCTTTATGTTTCATACATCAAGTGTCAATTTATCATTATATGTGATTGTGTGAAATGTACTACATGGTTAATGGAATATGTGTTATGTGATATATGCTTGAATGAGTATGTAAATGCTCTATAAATGAACTAATAAATAATTTATGAATAGGTATTATATGACACTATGCATAGGAATATTATAGTTGTATATATATAGTTGTTTTGTGGATGCATGATGACATGTTTGCGTAGTGGTTATTCTAATCATTCACTGAGCTTGTTAAGCTCACCCGCTCTTTTCAACATATGCATAGTAGTACATTGCTGTGTGGGCAGTGTGGTTTTCTGAGGGAGTGATCCAAGGAAGACTTGTTAATATTTTTTAGGTGTTCATTATTTATTTACGTCTTGGGGAATAAGGCAATGTGGTAGACCTATTTATAGCCATGTTAGTTCTAAAAATTTTGCTAGTTATTGCTTTTATTTATGAGGTTTATGAGTTATAAATATGCTTAGGTTTAAAAACTTTGATGATGGCATGATGTTTCTTGCTCGGACACATTTTTTACATTTTGAACTGTTAAATTTAGTTATTTGGATGATTATTTGACAAAGTATTTGATGCGTGATGTTTTGAAACGTGCAGGGAAGTCATATAGAGATTTAGTATTGATACCTTTGCTTGAGTATCGATACTTGGGGTAAATATATCGATACTCTATAACAGGTGCTAATAATTTTCGACAGTATTATTTTGGAGTGAGAAATAGAATGCAAGTTTGGTAGTGATTTTCTAGGTGGTATCGATACCACTTAAAGAAAATATCAATACCCTAGGGTCAATATCAATACCTACATGTCTAACTTTGAAATTTTGCTAAGTGGTCCAAATGCTTGAATTTTTAACATGATAAGTTACATTGATGTATGTCCAGTATGATTTAATGATGATTAATGTATGTATGTCTTAAAACCTGTGCAAATGCGAAGAATAACATATGTCTTCATTAATAAAAATGAACACTATAATGTACAAGTAGTGAGACAATAGTGTTGCATCTTTATATTTAGGCTCAGCGACTGGACCGGGTATAGGGTGTTACAAGAGCTTTGGTTAATAGCTTTCAACTGATCAAAACTTTGCTGACACTTAACGGACCATTCAAATTTTACATCTTTTTGAAATAACTTCGTCAATGGTGTAGCAATCATCAAGAATCCTTTGACAAATATTCGATAATACCTAGCTAAACCCAGAAAACTTCTAATCTCAGTGATATTTTTGGAGGCTTCCAATCCAAAATAGCAAATGTTTTACTCAGATCCACTCTAATGTTGTCAGCCGATATGACGTGACACAAAAATCCAACTTCTCGCAACCAGAACTCATATTTACTAAACTTCGCGTATAATTGTTTATCGCGCAAAGTCTTCAATACTATTCTCAAATGTTGGGTATGCTCAACTTCGCCTCAGGAATAAATCAATATATCATCAATGAAAACAACCATAAATCTGTCTAAATACGGCCAAAATATTCTATTCTTCAAATCCATAAACATAGTAGGTGCATTCGTTAAACCAAATGACATAACTAAAAATTCATAATGTTTGTACCTGGTCTTGAAAGTAGTTTTCGACACATCAGAATCTTTAACCCGAAGCTGATAATATCCAGAACAGAGATCGATTTTAGAAAATACAGTTGCACCTTTTAACTGATCAAATAAATCATCAATACATGGAAACAGATATTTTTTTTATTGTAACCTTTATAAGTTGTGGATAATCAATACGTAACTGCATCGATCCATCTTTTTTCTTAACAAATAGATAAGGTGCACCCTAGGGAGAAATAGGTCGAGCAAATACTCTGTCTATCAATTCATGTAACTGTGCTTTCAACTCCTTTAATTCAGTTAGTGCCACTTTATACGGTACAAACAATATCAGAGAAGTTCCTGGTACTAACTCAATAGCAAATTCAACCTCTCTGTCTTGTGTTAACCCTGACAACTCTTCTGAAAACACATCCGCAAACTCACAAATAGTCGAAGCTGATTCCAACTTTGATTTTAAAGCTCTGGTATCTAATATATATGCTAGATATGTCTCACAGCCTTTTCGAACACAATTCTGAGCTGACAAAGCTAAAATAATATTCAGTGTATTGTCACATCTATCTGATTCAACCTTAACTATCTCACCATTCTAACATTTCAACAGAATTTACTTTTGTCTACAAATTACAATAGCATCATGGAAATTCAACCAATCCATGTCGAGAATCACACAAAACTCATCACACAGTAATAACATCAAATCAGCCGAAAAGTTGCAATCCTAGAGTTTTAGGGGACAATTTCTACAAAGTTTATCGACTAATACATACTGGCCTAACGAAGTAGTTACTTTGGCCACAAATTTAGTTGACTCAATAGGTATTTTCTTATTCGACACTAATGTTGTGCATGTATACGAATGCTTTGGCCCCAGGTCAATCAAAACATAAAAATTAACATCAAAGATAGAAATTGTATCAGTAATCACATCATGTGCTAAAGCCACTTCACGAGCTCAAATTGCATACGCCTTAGTTGGTGCTGAAGCCTTAGATCAAACTGCAGAATCTTTTGTTCCACTTCAAATATTCCCCACATTACCACTGTTTCTAGACGGTCTCCCTCTCAAAGGCATGTTACTCCACCGTGTTTTCTGAGCCTTATATTTGTCGGACCTTTCAGCGGAATCTCGAAGAAAATGTTCGTATGAACCACATTTAAAACATGATCCCTCTTTCAGTCAACATTCTCTAAAATGTCTTCTATCGCATTGCTGACACTCAAGCTTGTTATTACGAACACTCCTCACACTCGCTACAGATGTAGCCTGGGGTCTTGAACTAGCTTGCTTTCCTCTATCTCTCCCAAAAAATCTGGATGGAGCTGGCATACGACTGTGAGATTCTTTCAATTTCTTTGTTGAAGAAGAAAATGATTTTCCCATCAGTCATTTACTTGTGTCACGAGTTTCAGAATATGCTTTTCTTTTTTCTTTACTGAGTTCTTCAGCCTTATGCACTTGATCTACCAAAACCATAAATTCTTTCAACTCAAGTATCCTGACAAGCAATCCAATATCTTCGTTCAAACCATCTCTAAATTGGGTACACATAATAGCTTCAGTTGGAATACATTCCCGAGCATATTTGCTAAACAACACGAATTCTCTTTCATATTCAACAAGAGATCTACGACCTTGCTTCAATTCTAGAAATTATTTCCTCTTCTTATCAAGATACCTCTGACTAACGTATTTCTTTTTAATTTCTGTTTGAAAGAAATCTCAATTCACGCGATCTTTTGGTACGACTGCTATAAGAGTATTCGACCACTAATACGCTGAGTCTTTTAACAAAGATATCACACATTTTAAACAATCAGTGGGAGAACAAGACAATTCACCAAAAACTCTAATGGTAATATCTAACCAGAACTCAGCTTTTTTTGGATTGTCTTCAACTTTGAGGAAAAGGGGGAATTGGTTAGGGTAGAGGTCGTTGATCCATTGGGTTTTTTTGTACAAACTCGACAATCCACTAAGACATCATATGAAAGAAGGCTTCTTTTTCCTCACTTCCTTAGCCTGCAAAAATAGGCCCATTGCTAGCTCCTCCTTGAACGGAGGCTTGAACATTACTTTCAAATTCATCGAAATTGGCTTGGTTGGACGACAAATTTTATCTATATGAAAACATAATTCAATTTATGCCAGGAGATATCACACTATCACAGGTTATAAAATGGCATGTATTTTTAGACTCTATACATGCTACACTCAGTCTGAGAACAAACTAAACTATAGCTCTGATACCACTAAATATAACACCCTTAAATTGTCTTCATTGCTGGATTAGGGTTACAGAGAATTACTGTACAAAGCATAACCTTTAACTTCAAAATAGATTAATAATACAATTTAATATTAATTTCCAATAACTTATTAGAATCATTTCAAAACATGCACATTTGGGCTTTAAATCGAGCTTTCAAGGCCCTAAAAACATAATTTGAAAACAATCAGAAACCAATTTGAAAAAAATCAGAAAATTTTGGAAAAACATGAAAAATTGGAAAACATGGGTCACAGGGCTGTATAGCATAGCCCAGACTATGTGAACATTCGAAGTAGCGATACACGATTGTGTCTCGACCCATGTGTCCACCCGTATGTATATTTAAAATAGAGCCACAAGGTCATGTCATAGGTCGTGTGCCAGACCGTGTGTACATTCGATATTGGGTCACACGACCATCTCGCAGGCCCTGTGCTAGACCGTGTGACAAACTGTTTTGAGACACACTCATGTTTTGTAGACAGTGTCTTAGACCATTTGAAACCTACGCCTAAAATATAAATGACACACGGTTGTGTAAGGTGACCATGTGTGCCACAAGGTCATGTGATCGCTTGTGTCCCAGGCCGTGTGCTCCAATTTAACCCTTAAAACAAGCCATTTCAATACCTAACCTTGCCGAACAAGTTACACCATTTACACATACATTCACTTGACCAAAACACTCTCTAATCACACTCAAAATATGCCAAATCAAACAACCTATGAATTCTAACCAATATGTCACTCAAAGGCACCACAATTCACACCAATTCATTTCATTCAAAATCACATTATACCTTACACATACATCGCCACAACCAGACACCATTTAGCCATTTCCATCACATATAAGCATGTCTCAAAACATATATTACAATACACCTAAAAGTGACCAAAAGATACATCTTGTCAAAACATTGCAAGCCCAACAACAATATATACACAAAAGGCATAACCAAACTAAGTTGACCAAATAGTATATTCAAAAACTTTTATTATATAAAAGTCCTATATATGTCATTTATAACCATAGCCAAAATAACCAAAAACTACTCAAGTCATTATGGGATAGTGTGATAAGACTCCGACAAGGTTCCAACAGATCAAGCTTTCGATGATCTACAAAACAGAAGGAAACAACTACGAAAGCAACTAGTGCTTAGTGAGCTCGTATAAGAGAAACTCAAACTTATCGTTCCTCAACATTTCATTATTCAATCATGCTCATTAAATCATATAAGTACTTGCCTTTCCTATTCAACAACAATCTACATAATTAGAAGAAAACTTAAAAATATAACATCAAAGAAACATGGCATAAATCATGAATTGAATTGCATTCATTCATCTTTCTCATGTATTTGATTAAAAATCTTATCCATCCATTTGCAAATACCAAATTTACCATTTCATAAGATCATTAACAACAATCAATTTATATTCATGCCTTTCCATTAGCCTTTACTTACCCATTGAACTATAAAGAATTAGGTCAGATACTCGACAATGCTCACACACAGTGTGTCGTTTCATGTAACTATAACCATTTCAATAGTGCTCACAAGAGCTGTGAAATGGGTCTGCTCACACGAGCGGTGGGTCAAGATGTTAGCTACACGATTCTACTCACATGAGCTATGGAGAATCTACAATAAATGCAGGACCTCAGCCATCAGTAGGACATCCAAGACTAACACCCGAAACCATATAATCCCTAGCGACATGTCATTTGTATCCTAAGAATTCTTAAGGTTCAAACTGGATTATTAAGCCGTCAAGTATTCACGCCATCATATTATTGTCGAGTCGAATTAAATCTAACATATCATTAACTAATAATCAATCCGAGCAATAATTAATAAGTATATAACTCACAGATACTTATCTTAACCACCACGATTCTTTCAACTAAGTTGAAAACTAATATGAGACTTTTGCTTTTCCTCGATTCAAATCTGGTTGATTCCTTTCTTGATTTAATTAATAATTTAACTCAATTAAGTATTTCAAATAACTTCAAATATTGAATTCAAACCTATAATACATATCACTGTGAAATTAGAAAATTACCCCTAACATTTTAACTTTTATACAACTTAGTCTCTAAGCCTATAGCTTGCAAATTCACAATTTTTCTAACCAAAATATGCTAGCCAATTTTTCCCTTTACCTATATCAACCCACATTTTTACTTATTTCACCCAATGTACATGAAATTTACTATTTAACCAATTTAATCCCTAAACCCTAAATTCACTAAAATTCAATTAATAAATCATGTTCATCTAATAACCAAATTTAATTATCTATGACTTAACATCACAAACACATCAAATTCATTCATGGCAAGTCCCTCAACCTTTAAAATTTTGCAAATTAACCCCCGGGCTAAGTGCACAAAGCTAAAACGAGCTCGAAAGCATAAAAATCATTAAAAATGGAGCTTGAAACATACCATGCATGAGCAAAATACCATGACCGAAAGCTTTCCCCTCCTTTAACAATGGTGTACGGTTTTTAGAGGAAAAGAAATTGATGAAGATGATGTTTGTTTCATATTTATTTTATTACTTTTAACTTATTTATTTAATTACAAAACTAACCTTTAAAAAACTATTTAATTTCACCAAAACCTTATCATAACTATCCACTATCTAATGTTTATGAATTTTTACCATATTGATCCAGTGATTTAAGATCACAAAACCATTTAATACTATAACCAATAAATTTCAACTTTTTATAACTTTTATGATTTAATCTATTTTATTAAATTAATTGCTTAAACCTTAAAATTTCTTAACGAAAATGTCATACAACCCTAATATAACCCTATAGATAATAATTAGACATTAAAATACTAACTCCCTTATCAGAATCATGGTTCCAAAACCACTGTTTCCAGCACTACTAAAAACGGGTTGTTACATGCTTAGCCATTAGCTTGTGGATGGTATGTTGTCGTCATTCGGTGTCACACACTGTACTTGGCTAGAGCTGCTTCAAACTATTTTCTAGAAAAATGAGATCCTTCATCACTCACCAATGCATGGGGTGTTCCAAATCTAGCGAAGATGTTTTCTTCTCAAGAATCTCACTACTACTTTTGTGTCATTGGTGGGTAATGCCACAACTTCAATCCATTTAGAAACATAATCAACAACTATCACTATGTATTGGTTCCCGAAAAAAGTTGGGAAAGGTCCCATGAAGTCGATTCCCCAAACATTAAATACCTCTACTTCAAGTATCCCTATTTGTGGCATTTCATCTCTTATTGATATACTTCCAGTTCTTTGGCATTTATCGCATCTCTATACAAATTTATATGCATCTCTATTCATAGTTGGGCTTAAATATAGGGTGATGTGTGGCATCCTTGAAAAAATATCTTCTATCTTTTTCTACTACACACCTTAGAACTAACTGATCTATACATTGCCAGAATACATACGGGTCTTCTCAAATGTAATTTTTTGATTCATGCAGAATCCTCTTCTTTTGTTTCCATGAAACTTTCAGTGGAAAAACTCCTTTGACAATATAGTTCACGTAATCAGCGTACCATGGTGGGTTGTTCTTTCTAAATCCATTCTGATGGATGTTTACTGTAGCACCCCAAACTCGGCCTAGGAGTTATGGCCGAATCTGGCAGTGTCACATTAAGGAGTTTAGCAAAAATTAAACTCGTTGGTAAAAATTCATTTCTAGGTTTAAAAACCCTTTTATTTTTATTTAACAAATCATCTAGTCAAAAATATTTACCTTGTTATCTACAATTATTATAAAATGTTGATCTAAAATCGCGGAAGCTTTTGAAAACTCTAATGTTTAAATTTCGTGTCTTTAAAAACAATAATTATTTTGAAAATTCGTGATGCGATCCCGGCAGCATCATGTTACGACACAATTCGATGCTACCAAGATTGGCCCAAACTCGAGGGGCCCAAGTACAAAATGAAGTTTNTAATTTCAGTTTGTCAATTTGGCTGCTGGAAAATAAGGACTTTGATTCATTAATTTTTAGTTATTTTAGTTTGTGTTTTTAATTATGTCATTGTTTGCACATCATTAATATGCGTTCTGCATTTAATAAAGTCATGCATTATGTAACTTTCATGTTAGTTAAGTTTACATCATTATTAGGTCAAGTTAGTTTAATTATGTAACTTTCATGTTAGTTAAATTTGCATTTCAAAACCATGCATTTAAGCA
>CM025153.1:13034834-13048130 GCA_013467495.1 Gossypium gossypioides
TATCGAAAATTCAATAATTTTAAAAAAATTATCCAGATTTGTTGTCGAGGCTCGAACTAGTAAAAAGTGGTCAGAATACTAATTTTTGTATCGGAGTTGATAATTGTATATATTTCTGAAATCGACTGTGTGTACCGAATGATTCTAAGTTAAAACGAGAGTTGTTAATGAAGCTCACAATAGTGTTTACTCGATTCACCCTGAAAGTACTAAAATCTATAATGATTTGAAGCAACATTACTAGTGGTCTGGTGTGAAACGTGAAATATCTGAGTTTGTGTTCAGATGCTTGGTATGTCAGTAGGTGAAAGTTGAACACCAGGTTCCACCGGGTTTGCTTCCGCCTGTGATGATTCCAGAGTGAAAATGGGAGCGTGTCACTATGGATTTTGTTTCAAGGTTACTATTGACTCTAAAAAGAAAAGATTTGATCTGGGTTATCATTGACAGGTTAACGAAATCAGCTCATTTTATACTCTTTCAAACTGATTATTCACTTGGGAAATTAGCTGAATTATATGTTTCAGAAATTGTGAGATTGCACAGCGTACCATTGTTGATCATATTGATCGTGATCCTAGGTTTACCTATAGATTTTGGGATAAGTTACATAAGGCGTTGGGCTCCAAATTTAATTCTAGTTTCGCTTTTCGTCTACAAACGAATGATCATTCTGAGTGAGCAATACATATTTTGGAGGATAAGTTGCGGTGTTGTATTATTGAGTTTGAAGGTAGTTGGGAAGAATATTTATCGTTAGCTAAATTTGCATACAATAATAGCTATTAGTTAATCATAAAAATGGCTTCGTACGAGGCTTTTAGGGGCGTAAATGTAGCAGTCCGTTACATTGATCTGAATTGAATGAAAGGAAGTTAGTTGGGGTTGATTTAGTTCAGGAAATCGAGGACAAAGTCAGAATCAATCGTGATAACGTAAAAGTCACGTTTGATCATCAGAAATCTTATGCAGATTTGAAACATAAATATATTGAGTTCTAGGTTGGAGAGAAAGTTTTTCTGAAATTCTCACCCTGGAGAAAAGTGCTATGTTTCGACAAAAAGGGAAAGCTCAATCTACAATTCATTGGGTCGTATGAAATTCTAGAAAGAATCAAACCTGTGGCGTATCATTTGGCATTACCTCCGAAACTTGACAGAATTCACAATGTTTTTTATGTTTCAATGCTCTGACGCTATCGTTCTGATCCGTCACATGTGTTGTCTATGGATGAGATTGAATTACAGCCTGATTTGACTTATAGCGAATAACCGATGAAAATTTTAGCTCGGGAAGTGAAAGAATTAAGAAATAAACGTGTTTCATTTGTTAAAGTGTTATGGCATCGACACAGTGTTGAAGAAGCTATGTGGGAAACAAAAAACTCTACGAAATCACAGTACCCGAACCTATTTTCAAGTAAGAAATTTTGAGGATTAAATTTTTTAAGGGGGAGAATAGTGGTCTCGAGACCCCAAATCTGNNGACAAGTAAGTCTGTAATAATTAGTAATTAAATGAGACAAGTTAAAAATAATTTATATTAAATTTAGATTGGATGAATTTTAGTTAATTGAATAAATGGTTAAATATAAGTGGTTCTTTCGAAAGACAATTGGTCTTGAAAAATGAGGTATCGGGACCACGTTTCTGTAAAACGAGCTCATAAATATTTTTATTAAATATTTACAGTGTTACTATTTTAGTATGTAAAGGTTTGGTTTAGAAATTTTAATGTTTGACAAGTTAATTAATTAAAAAGGATTAAATTGTAATAAATGAAAAAACTTAGTTATTATTGAATTACTTAACTAAATGGATTATTGAATAAAGGTGGGAGGTTTTATAATGTAATTATACCATGTTATAAGCTAAAGGATGATAATGGGTTTGTGTTTTGGTTTAATTGAATATTTTATTAAAGGACAAAATTGTAATTTAATAAATAAACTTAAGTAAAATGATAATAAAAATTTATCATTTTCCTTAATGGTTTAGTTCACTAAAAATTTGAAGAAATACCACTGAAGGCTTGAAGGTTTGGCCACCATATTTCTTTGCATATCAAGATTTGAATCGTACAGAGAATAACCAGGGAAAAGGGAAAATCATGGATTAGTCCCTACGAGTAAACCAAAAGCATAATCTAGGTAAGTTCATAGTGTAGGAATATGTATATGTCTGTTTCTTTATAGTTTTACTAATGTTGCTGACTAATTGTACTAAATGTGAAATTTTCATTATTTTTTTGTGAATGATTAAATGTTGCAAATAAATAAAAATGGAAAACGAATATTTGGTAGTAGTGAATTTTTGTGATAATACGATATTATAAGGTATGTAATGGATTTACAACATGTGTACAGAAATATGGAAGTGCCTCTGAATGATTAATGTTGTGAATTTGGTTAAATTGCTCGGTTGAACCTAGTAAACAGTTAGGATACAATTGGCATGCCAATAGGGTTAGTTCGCGCGCTTGTACGGGATTGCATTTTGGTGCCTCTATTTACACATCAATGCCCCTTTATTTACACTACGGTGCCTCTGTTAGCATGTCAATGCTCTCTGGTGTGTTTTGGGGGCAACCCAAGTACCCGAGTCAAGTTGTTATAGTTCAACGGGCCATGAAAATATTTATTTAAGGTTATATTACTCTTTGAATTGGATTTATGTTAATTGAAATGTTTGTGTATATTACTCTTTAAATTCCTTTAATGAGTTAAATAATTGAATGATTTGGTATTAATGATATGTGATTTTGGAAATGGTTGTTAGGGTTTTAATAATTTAAGTTCAATTAGTAATCAGTTAAAAGTTAAGGTAAGTTGAATTAAATTTTAACTATGGACTTACTAAGCTTCATAAACTTACCTATTTTATTTTGTTTTCTGCAGTTAACATTTTGCAAAATTGGTCGAACGGATCAACTTCAGAGCTCACACTATCCAGATCCTTTTCGGTAGCTTTTGTTTTAACCATTTTGGTTTGTAGAATGTATATAGGATTTTGAAGTTGTTAAGGTTAACATGTTATTTGAAGTTGTAATTAAGCTTATGTGTTGATGAATTGATAAGTTATGTTTAATGTTGATCTTACTTGGATTGGCAATGTTTTATGCTTTGTTTTGGTTGAGAACTCTCATAGTGGTTGAAAATATGGAATAGTCAATTTGGTAGATATCTTAAGATAATGGTCGTGTTTGATTTGCCTTGGAAATATGGGTTGGTATTTGGTAATTGGAGGTATTGTTGTTGATTTAGTAACATATATATATGATGGTGTTATCTTGGATGAATTGCTTGATGTATATACATAAAACTTATGGTGTCAATGAGGGCACATTGGTTAGTCATTTAAATGTTTGAATAAGTGATATTATTGACTCTTGTTTGATAGGTGAATTTGGCTTGAAGTGAACCTTTAAAGATGAGATTTTACCATTTTTGAGTTAGGTATCGATATTTTAGCTTCTAGTATCGATACTTGACCATATGAATAGTTTTAAAACAAACAAAACGCTAAATGGTGTCGATTTTTATTTGAGTATCGATACTTTTTCGTAAAATATCAATACCATAAAATAATTATTGATACCCTTATTTTGCAAAGAAAACATAATTGAATTTTGATATTGATTTTCAACAAGGTATCGATTCAGTATTGATACCAACTATGGATTTTCAATACTGACTTTAAAACTTGAAAATTTTGTAATTTGATCCTATTATATGTTTGGATTTCACAATTAGACCTTCATAGAGTTCAAATTTAAATATGTTTGTTTAGTAAACATAGTGATTTAAGTTATAAACATGTGACTTTTTATTTAGTAAAGTATTTATCAATTATTGAATTTTTGTCGTAGCATCTTTTTACTCTGGTCCGGCAACCGGGCCAGGTAAGGGGTGTTACATTTAGTGCTTTTATGGACCTAATGAATCAAGTTTCCTAGGCTTATATTGATCAATTTGTTGTGGTCTTTATCGACGACATCTTGATTTACTTCAAGTCAGAAGCTGAGCTCATCGATGAGCACTTAAGAGTTGTTCTACAGATTCTTTGTGAGAAAAAGCTTTAAACCAAACTGAATGAGTGTGAGTTCTGGCTCCACTGAGTGATGTTTTTCAAGTCATGTGGTATCATCTGAGGGTATCCATGTCGATCCAAAAAAAAAATTGCAGCTATTTTGGACTGGAAATAGCATAAGAACGTCAGCAAAATTTGGAGCTTCCTTGGACTAGATGGATATTATAGGAGGTTTGTGGAAATGTTTTCCTTGATTGCAACTCCTATGACCAAGCTGTTGAGGAAAAGTGCACCTTTCAACTGGACTGATGAGCAACAAGATAGTTTTGAGAAGCTTAAGCATGTGTTGACTCAAGCACCTGTTATAATCCAGCCTAAGTCTGGGAAAGACTATGTGGTATATAGTGATGAGTCTTATATCGATCTTGGTTGCGTTTTGATGCAAGACAGTAAGGTTGTGGCCTACGCCTTGAGACAACTTAAGCCACATGAACATAATTATCCAACTCAGAACCTTAAGTTGGCAGCTGTTGTTTTTGCCTTTAAGATTTGGAGGCACTATCTATATGGTGAGAAGTGTATCATTTACACAGATCTCAAGAGCCTTAAGTATCTCCTCACCCAAAAGGAGTTAAACTTAAGGCAGATAAGATGGATAGAATTGCTCACGGATTATGATTGTACCATATGGGAAAGGCGAACATTGTGGCTGATGCACTGTGTAGGAAGTCGATGACTGATTTGAGAGTTATGTTCACTAAGTTGAGGTTGACTAGAGATGGAAGTTTGCTTGCGAAGTTGCAAGTGAGACCTACTTTAGTGGATGAGATTTGGTCGAAGCAATCTCTTGATGCGTCTCTTGAGGCTTTGTTTAGATAGATTGAGGAGGGCAAGACTACAGATTTTGAGCTTAATTCTGAAGGAGTTTTTCATTTTCGTGGGAGATACTGTGTGCCTGATGACCGAGATTTAATACAACTTATTCTTTGGGAAGCACATAGTAGCCTATACGCTATGCATCCTAGAGGGATTAAGATGTACTGAGATTTAAGGGGACAATATTGGTGGTTAGGTCTTAAGCATGAGGTAACCAAGTTTGTGGGTAAGTGTTTGACGTGCCAGCAAATCAAGGTTGAGCATCAATTCCCCTAGCATTTACTGCAGCCTATTCAAATTTCTCAGTGGATGTACAAACGTGTGACTATGGACTTCGTTTGTGGGTTGCCTATGACACTTACTAAGAAGGATTCAGTCTGGGTAATTGTGGATAGACTGACTAAGTCAACACATTTTCTGCCAATTCGTATTGATTATTCGCTGCACAAGTTGGCGAGATTGTATATCTCCGAAATGGTAAGACTTCATGGAGGACTAGTATCTATCATTTCTAATCAAGATCCTCGATTTACATCTTGATTTTGAAATAAGTTACATGAGGGTCTAATACTCAGTTGAACTTTAGCATAGCTTTTCGCCCACACTCTGATGGGAAATTAGAAAGATTTATCCAAATTCTTAAGGACATGTTGAGGGGTTACGTAATCGATTTCAGTGGTAGCTAAGGGGAGCATTTCCACTAGCAGAGTCTGCGTATAACAATAGTTTTTAGTCGAGCATTTAGATGACTCCTTATGAAGCACTGTATGGTCGCAAATTTCGTACACTTCTATGTTGGACTAAGTTGGGGGAAATAAGGTTTTGGGTTCGAATTTGGTACAGGAGACTGAAAATGTTATTAGCTGATTTAGGATCAATTGAGAGTGGCATTAGATCGACAGAAATCTTACACCGACTTGAGGAGGAAAGATATACAGTTCATTGTTGGAGACCAAGTATTTCTTAAAGTATCACCATCGAAGAAAGTACTGAGATTTGGTCGTGAGGGCAAGTTGAGCCCTAGGTTTATTAGACCTTACAAGATACTAAAAAGGGTTAGATCAATGGCTTATCAGTTAGAGCTACCTCCAAAACTAGACCATATTCATGACGTGTTCCACGTTTTTATGTTGAGGTGATATCGTTCTGACCCATCTCACGTGGTTCTAATCAAAGAGGTCTTGGTGAGACTAATTTTGTCATATGAGTAAGATTCAGTTTAGATTTTGGACCGTGAGGTTAAGGTGTTAAGGGAAAAGTAGATTCCTCTAGTAAAGGTCTTATGGCAAAATCATGGGAAAATGAAGCTACTTGGGAACCCGAGGACGCGATGCGATGACAATAACCTCACCTATTTTGATAAGGTAAATTTCAAGAACGAAATCTTTTTTAAGGAAGGTAGAGTGGTCACACCCCATATTTTTATTATTAATTTCGTCAATTCATGAACAAGCAAGTACGTAGTCTAGTGGTAAGGAGCTTAATTAATCTCCCTAAGACCCCATGTTCAAATCCCCACATCTACATTTTTGTAAAAAATTTTCCATGTCAAAATCATGGTCAAACCCCCTTATGCCGTCCACCACAATTGCCTTATTGGGAACACAAAAATATATACTTTTTTAACACCTTTTGAGCTCTAATTCATGCAGTTTCATACTAAATTTTGTCGAAACTCATACTTTAATTATAAAATATTTAATTTGCACTAAAATTTTTAACATATTGAATTTTAATTATTTTTATAATAAATTTTCACAAATTTTGGTTATTTTCGACAATTTTGCACAAAATGTGAAAATTGGCTCGACAAACACCTCAAAAGGCTTGAACCATTGGGGTAATTTTTGCATCAAGTGAATCAAGAGCATGGTTAAATTATTTTCCAGCCACGGATGGTCCAAATAATGATTATTTTATTTACTTTATATTTATTTTTTATCCAAAATTAATTGGGTTAAAAATTATTATAAAGCCTGAAGAAGAAAGTGGCCTAGTATGCTAAGTATAAAATACTGATCCACCAAGCAAATTGGCAGCCCAGAACCGTCTCTATGGCTGATTCAATCAATTGATTTTCCTACTTGCAAAATATTCATTGAGCTTCGCCTAAATGCTATTCAAACCCCTCCACTTTCTATGCCTTTATCTTTTTGGCCCAAGCTAAATATTGCAAAGTTGAAACATTCAAACTTTGCACCATGTGTGGCTAGCCAAAGGAGAGTGAATGGCTGAAATTTATTTGCTACTTTTGGTAGCCATTCACACCTATAAATACCTCTGTTACCTTCTCATTCAACACACCATTGATTCCCACACATCTCTATCTCTTTCACTCACTTTCTCTCTTCCTTTCCCTTCTTTATTTTCCCTTTTTCTTTTTCATTCCCTTGCCAATTTCCCTCTTGAAAAATAGCTTTCATCCACCTTGAAATAGCAACATTCAACTATTCATGGAGGCCTTGGTTCAACAAAACGAGCAGAGAAGAAGAGGAGCGCTCTAATATGGCTTCAGAGAAATCCTGGATTTGCTTACTAGTTCCCTTCTCTTTAAATTTCTTGTTTATGTTGTGACCATGAATATGAATAATTTTTGTGTTGTTGTTCTTATTCTAGTTAAAATTGCTTATGTTTAATTCATGTTGGATTGATTGCATTCTGTCCACTTAAATTATTAAAATCATGTTTGTGTTGTTATAGGCCTTGGTAAGTTGTTTAATCAAATAAAAATATGCTTATGTTTATTTGCATTATAAAATGTAAGGTAATGAATGAATTAATTATTAAATGTATTGAAATTGTAATTAATTGAAAAAATATTTAATTGGTGCATGTTTAATATTCTAAGGTAGTTAAGGGTTAAATTAGTGACGGTATTAAATGATACATTAGCCTTGCATAACTTGCAAGATTATTGTGATTAAACTGTTTCATTATAGAAATATATTGTTACCTCACTTAAACTTATATGTGCTTATGAAAATTGATTAATTTTTTGAATTTGCATTGAAAAATGTTCAAGAGATTGGTTAATTTAGTAAGTATGTATGTGCAATAATTAACAAATTACCAAGTGGCCGTGAAAATATTTGTAACAAGATGAACATGGGTTTAGTAATTCTAAGTTAAGGAATGTAATCCATCTAACACAATTATGTCATATTTATTAAAACTCATCTTATTGAAATTGTGCCTTGGAATTTTTACTTTTTATTTTTATTACTTAGTTAATTTTTAGTTTTTAAATCATTTCTTCAAAACAACATATTTTTCCCATCACAAAAGTGTTTGATTTACATTTCATAAATATTTTTCTTTCACAGTCCCTGTGGATATTATAACTTGACATTTACTTGTCATTTTATTACTTGTTGCGATTGTGTACACTTGCACATTTTTGTCGTTCCACTTATAGGCAATGATTTCTTTCCCTTTTAATTAGTCAACTTACCATGAATAGCCCACCTTTTACTCCCCATGTTCCCTCACTTTCCATTACTTCCCCTTGAAACAATCCTTTCCATATTTTCCCTCTCTTACCATTGACCTTACTGTCCCATGGACCTAGACACCCTAAGTTCCCATTTTGTTTTCATTTTCAACTTTCCTCTCATCTTTTCTCTTTGTTCCTCCTCCTTCAACCACCATTCCTTTGACATTTTTCCATCATACCACCGTCATTGGCCACCACATTATCACCAAATCACCACCACGACACCACAAAGTCCTCGCTACTCTTCTACGCCTCCTCCACACCTCACCACCATCACACCGCTGTCGTACCATAGTCGTATCATCGTTGTAGCGCCACTCCGTTAGTCACCATTTTTCATCGATTTTCATTTTCTCTTCATTTCTTTAGTTAAAACTAAATTACTAATCCTCCTCTCCTATTTTCATAGATCGTTTACAATCCTAATCTATTCTTTTATATTTTTTGGATGATGATTCTCCTTTGATAATCTTCCTCTATAATCGAACCACTGTGGGATCAAGGACTCACATATTCCTTGGAATAATTGTAAGTGGTATTTAATTTTCGAATATCAATCTTTTCCTTTTCATTTCTTAAGGTTGAAACTAAAATTGGTTTTTGCACACTCGTGAAGTGTTCTTTCAAACTGCTCGGAACCGTATTACCGCTTTAAGAAAAGTGTACGCTTTTAGATGATCGATAAGTAAGTCTCCTCACTTGATCTTCGATATGAGACTTATATGGAACATTTTAGCATTTTAAGACATGTTATTAATTTATTAATAAAAAGGATTCAAAGTCAAATTTCTTCCTTGAAGTTAGAATCAGAATCAAAATCGGTGTTGTTGGATCTACCAAACAAGGTGTGCGTTTAACTTATTAGAAACTTTACATATATACTTATCGTTAAATGATATATTCGTATTTATTTAAGATTGAAAACTTGATAAAGATCTTCATAATGTGAAATATTGATAATACATTAAGTATTCAAAAAGAGATGCTAAATCCGTAAAAGGGGGAATACTCAAGTACTTCGAATTGATGATTTTGTGAATGTATGTTATAATTGATGTGATTTAATAATTGTTGTGAAATTATGTGTACATACCAATTCTCATGATATGTGATTTTACGGCAATATTGGTTATGCATGATATGTATAAATCATGCCACTGTTACGCTAATTGAGATATGATTCACATGTTAAGCATGCTCACTGTACTGATTAAATCTGATTTGCATGTTAAGAATGCCGATTGAAAATGCTATTCATATGCCATATCACATGCATGGGGTTTGGGATGATTATGAAAGGAGGAAGACTTAAGCAGTTTTACTGCAATACTATGTGGCTTGGCCACAATGTTATTAAGTGGCTTGACCACAATGTGCAGCTTGTTTGAAATATTGAATGGCTTGGTCACAACATTATTCACTGGCTTAACCATAATGTGTAGCTTGTATGCGATATTGAGTGGCTTGGCCACAACTTTATTCAATGGTTTTACCACAACGAGCAGCTTGTCTACGGTATTTAGTGGCTTAACCACAACATTCAACTTGACTATAATATACAGTGGCTTAGCCACAACGTGGAGTGTTATTGGATGGATAAGTTCTAGAGAACCCTTTATTGGTGTGTAGCAGAGATGGGTAGGAATGTTTTTGAAATAATTGCATTGATTTTTAAAAAAGTTGTACATTGACATTCTCATGCACCTTGCCATATGTGAAATTATGTTAAAATCCAAGCGCTACTATGTTTATGAAATGTATGGATTAAATACTGTTTTCTTTTATGTTGAATTCACATTGGGTTTTAAAAGCTCACCCTTTACAATTTTTGACTTTTCAGATAACCCACGAGGTTAGGACATGGGCTTGTCTTATAAAGGAGTACTTGAACATTTTGCGTAAACTTTTACACTTTATTATTTGGTATTTTTGGGACTGTTTAATTATTATTTACAAACTGTGACATGGGTCGTTGATTTTCGATTTTGGGTAATATTGCATGATTTGTTTAAAAACAATTATAAACAAATGGTTTATCAAATCGGTACGAAAAATTGGATTTTTCAACATAATTACAATTTTGACCTAATGATTTTATTTCGAACTCAAGAATATGTTTTTACGAAACTTTAATTTATTTATTCACTTATTCAATAATTTATGAAATGTATCAAATTACGGTTTTTAATCAACAAATAAGATTTAATATAATTTTTGCTACAACATTTTCGACGTACGATGTTTTCTTCAAATGTTCAAAACTTGGACTTTCAAAGCTATTCAATTTCTGATAATTTCTTTCCAAATAAATTCAAAGACATTACTTTGGTTTTCTCAAGCAAATCAACACGCTGATTTTAAATGAAAGATAACGATTTTTGAAATAAAATAGTTAAACATTTACCACGCGTCTAGGCTAGGTTTAAGGGGTTACATAGTGTATCAACAGATGAAAGCTGAGCACTAGGTTCCGTCAAGGTTGTTACAACCTATTATGATTCCTGAGTGGAAGTGGGAATGAGTTACGATGGATTTCGTATCAGGTCTGCCTTTATCACCAAAAAAGAAAGATTCTATTTGGGTAATCATAGACAGATTGGCGAAATCAGTACATTTTATTCCCATTAGAACTTATTATTAACTTAAGAAACTAACCAAATTGTATGTCTCTGAGATTGTCAGATTATATGGTGTCCATTATTTTTTATTGAGACCCGAGGTTTACTTCTACGTTTTGGAATAAACTACATGGGGCTTTGGCCACTAAGCTTAATTTTAGTATAGCTTTTCACCCACAAATTGACAGACAGTCAGAGTGAGTAATCCAGATCTTGGAGGATATGTTATGTTGTTGTGTTCTCAAGTTTGAAGGCAGTTAGGAGAAATACCTACCGTTAGCCGAGTTTGCCAGTAATAATAGCTATCAGTCCAGTATTAAAATGGAACCATTTGAAGCTTTATATGAACAAAAATGCATAACTCCGTTGTACTAGTCAGAATTGAGCAAAAGAAAGTTAGTCGAAATAGAATTGATTAGAGAAACTAAAGACAAAGTTTGTATAGTTCGAAATTGTTTGAAAGTCGTGTTGGATCGTCAAAAACCATATGCTGACTTAAAAACAAAATACATTGAATTTCTAGTTGGCAATAAGGTATTCCTAAAAGTATCACCTTAGAAGAAAATTATCCGTTTTGGTCGAAAAAGAAAACTCAGTCTGAGGTTCATTGGTCCATACAAGGTTTTCAAAAGAATAGGGCTAGTAGCGTATCATTTGGCTTTGCTGTTAGAAGTTGAAAAGATTCATAATGTTTTTCACATATCAATGTTGAGAAGATACAGATCTGATCCTTCCCATATGATTTCTCCAGTTGAAATAGAATTATAGTCGGATATGACATAGCGAGGAACCGATGAAAATTCAGGCTCGAAAAGTTAAAGAGTTGAGAAATAAACCAATGGCATTAGTAAAAGTTTTTTGGCAGTGTCATAGTATTAAGGAAGTGTAACAACCCGTTTTTAGCGAAATCAGAATAGTGGTTTCGAGACCACAAATTCGAGGTTAAAAAATTTATTTTATTATTTTATTATCTACAGCATGATAGAAATACCGCTTACAAATTTCATTAAGAAATTTTACCGTTTACATGCTTAATTTGATAAAAGGACTAAATCGCGTAAAGTGCAAGAGTTGTGTTCTATTTGCTAAAGGTATTAAATAGCTATAGAACTTTAAAGTGGAGGTCCTTATATGATAATTATCCCATTAAGGTTGTTAGTGGCTGAGCATGGTTTGTTATTATTGAAATTTTGATTAGTTTTTAAGGTTAATTTAATAAATAAGTAATAAATGATAAATTAAAACAAAACAAATATATCATCATTTTCTATCATCTTCTTCCACCGATTTTTCATAAGGAAAGAAGCCATTTTTGTTGAGAAACATTCGGCCAAGCTTATATTGCCCAATTGGTATGATTTTTGTCCTGTTTTTAATGATTTCTACGTTTTCGGGATTCTTATAGCTTAATCTAGCTAGCCCGAAGACTAATTTGTAAAATTGTTAAACTATTAGGGTTTTACCATTAATAAGTATGCTTGAGTTTTGAAGTTTGATGGTAGAAAATGAATGGCTGTTGTTAGATAAACAACTTTTGTAAAGGAATTTTTAGTGAAATTGTCAAATAGGGACTAAGTTGAAAAATAGAAAATCTTATGTAGTAAATTTGTGAATTTGTGAAATATATAAGCTGCTATTAGTATGTATAGAAATTGGCTAGGCTTGGGTAAGGGAAACAATTGCATGAATTTCATTTTCCGATCCTAAGGACTAAATTGCAAAGAAATTAAAAGTATAGGGGCAAAATGGTAATTTTTCCAAAATATATTTTGGATTAAATTGAATGAATTAGATGTTGAAATGAGTTAAATTTATCCGTATAGATCCAGTTAAACCTCATACGGAGTTAGATCGAGGCAAAGAGAAAATCTCGAATTAATTGCCTCTATATCTACGTATACTCGTCGAGGTAAGTTCGTGTAATTATATGGTTTAATTAAATTATATGTAAGTGATTTTCATTATTTTAATATATGAATACCGATCGCATATCCGACAACGTACGATGATTATCGAGTCCCGTTTGAACCTTAGAAATTCGTAGGATGCAAATGACATGTCATTAGGGTTACCGATTCTTAGCTTGAGAGAGCTTACCAATATTTAGCTCGCATTAGCTTACCAATATTCAGCTCGTATGAGCTTACCATTTATATCTCAGAAGAGCATACCGATTCAGAGCTCATATGAGCATACATGTACAGGAATTGATGGATTACAGTTTAGTACACCTTGTGTGTGCTACCCGAGTATCCAACGATATTCTAAATGGTTCAACGGG
>CM025153.1:13121619-13131660 GCA_013467495.1 Gossypium gossypioides
TGTTTAGGGTGAAAAATTACGTTTTAAAACATGTTTGGTAAATATAGTAACCGGTCAGGTCGCGCAGAAAATTGGGTAAAAAATTGTAGACCTGACATCAGTGTCGCGACACTAGATGTTAGTGTCACGACACCGTACTTTGAATGCTTCAGGTTTTTGGTTCAAAGTTCCATGCCCAACATAGGCCCAAATATTCAAATTAATTTTTGTTTGAAATGTCGTTTCGCAACACTAAGGTGCAGTGTCGCGACGCGAGATGGAATTTGAAAAGATTTTAGGTTCGAAGTGTGATGTCGTGACACTAAAACCCAACACCTATAACCCCGGATGGCATGATCATCCTAACCTTAGGTGGGTAAGGAACCAAGTGGGACCTTCAAATCAAGGGAACCAAAATGCTAATCCTCTAAACCTCAACTTACCATACCAGCCTCCATTACCTTTTAGAGCACCCCAAGACCAAGAAAGGAATCTAGCTTATAGTAGTGACCCTCCATTGTCAATTAGGGTGAGTAAATCAGAGGAAGGTTTGCATGTAGTACAAGCCGATGTACAACAAATTTGAAGTCAATTGGACCAAGTTTTGCAACCATCACAAAAAAATTTAGCATCTAGAATACCCAATAATACAGAACCTAATCTGAAGAGGGAAGGAAAGGAGCACGTGAAGGCAATCACCCTTAGATCTAGGGCTATAGTTAAAGAACCTATCCGGCGAAATTCTGGGGAGAAAAAAGTAGGTGAGAAGGACGAGATCACCCCCACTCTTTTTGTTGGAGAAGGGGTAGCTAAGAAGGAAAAACCTGAGAGTGAACCCACACAAGTCAAAACCAAGGATATACACTTTCCACCACCACCACCTAGCCTAAAACTTGTACCCTTTTCGAGTTGTTTAGAGGAGAAGAAGAAGAGAGATGATGAGGACTTCATAAACTTCCTCAAAATGTTTAAAGCCATGAATGTGAACCTCCCCTTGTTAGAACTCCTTGAGAAAATGCCCAAATATGCTAAGTTCCTTAGGGAAGTAATGTCTCGTTGGAGGAAAATAGGGAGAAGAGAGAAAATTGCACTTAACGTAGAATGTAGTGCAGTAGTGTCTAGGGGAGTTCTTCCCAAACTAAAGGATCCCAGTAGCTTTACCATCCCCATTAAGATAAGAGGAGTAAGTTTCGAGAAGGCCCTGTATGACCTAGGAGCCAGTATCAACCCCATGCCATTATCAATTTGTAGGAGGTTAAGTTTGGGAGAGCTTAAGGAAACGGAAGTCACCTTGCAGTTAGCCGAATGATCTAAAGTACGCCCTAAGAGATTCCTTGAAGATGTGTTAGTGAGGGTTAGGCAATTCATTTTTCCAGTTGACTTTATCATGCCCAACTTCGAGGAGGATCTAGAAATTTCAATACTCTTAGGGAGACCTTTCTTAGCCACATCTAGAACCACCATAGACGTAGGATGGGGCAAATTGACTATGGACATAGAGGAAGAAAGCAAAGTTTTCAAATGTGTCTTGCCCTAGTCAAGGTTTGAGGACACTTAACCATCAAAGAGTATAAGTTCCAAGTGATTGAGATGAATGATTATCATGCTAATGAATTGGCAACTTTTATGTATTGGTGTAATTTTTCAGGTGTCCGCGACCCACACAAGAGAATCTAGAAACGAACAAGGATAACGAAGAAAATATGACTCTTAAGAGGCTCTGGTCGAGTGCTAAACAAAAGGCATGTTTGAGTCTCGAGGACACCAATGAAACACCATTTCAGTGGTGTTACTGATCGCCTAAAGTTTGATTTTTAATTCGCCGCTTATGGCGATTGAACAAAAATTTGTAAATAATTAGATGCTTTGAGCATGGACTCCATTTATTTTTGCATTTAGATTAGAATTTTAATTTTAGTTAGTTTAATTTTAGACTTGGTAGGTTGGATTTTTTAGGATTGAAAGGAAAATTGATAATTTTGTCATGTTTTATCGGACCTCTAATATCGTGATACCCTTGGAATTTTAAAAGTCAAAAAAATTTTATTTCACATAGTGTTATCGCGATACCCACCCCACGGTATCGTGACACTGAAGATAGACTCGAAGATGAGGGGTCCAAAAGTAAGGGATATCGCAATACCTACCCCTGGATATCGTGATACCCAAGTCAGATCACACGATACCCAATTTCAGATGTCGTGACCTGCGTGTTTTGGAAGCTTTCTAAGGCTCCAAACACTCTAAAACCCCCATTCTTCTCATTTTCCCCAAATATTTCATTCTAAATCCCTAAAAACTCTTCCCCTCTCTCTTTTCTCTTAATCTCCCTTTCAAATTTCCATCAATTCATTGATCAATTTCATTTCTTTTGCTTTAGTTTTTGTTAGTTTTCTTCTTTCACAAGTGCCGCACCGTTTTGGCTTGGGGAACACTATACTTCTCGATTCAATCCATTCGACTACGACAATTAATACGGTTTAGTTTTCTTTTCCCTTATTTATTATTATTGCTTTTCTTATTTCCATTTTAAGTTTTTACTTTACATACTGATTGCTTGTCATTGGGTATTTAATTGATTTTTATTGAATTTAAGTGTGAAAATTATAAGAATGTCTTTGAGAAGGCATAAACGATCTCATTCCAAACCGCCTTAGTTCCACCGCTGGAATACAATGATGTTAATTTGCATAGCGGACGGCCGTGAACTTTTATCAAACAATTCAGGGACTTACGTTCATCCCTCAATGTGGTGTTGATCTGACCTCCTCATTTAATGAGGATATATGAGACGATGTACGCTTTCATCATTGGGACAATTTTTTCTTGCTTCCCAAGCAACCGATCATTGTACTCGTAGTTTTGGAGTTTTACTCCAATTTAAAAATTTCCACGCATGACCGAGTATACGTCAGGCATGCTAACATTAACATTTCCCCTGCCGCCATTTGTGAGTACTATGGTGTACCGTGTTATGAAATAGAGGACATGTTGTCTCTTAACTTGAACAATTTCACAAATGTTGACATAGATGCCATTCTTAACTACCTTACAGAAGGTAGAGGCATATGCAAACGCGAAGCTTCCGGGGGTGACCCCTCTCTATTAGACAAACAATTATGTGTCTTATGGAAAAAATTGGATGCAATTCATATGCACTCGTCTTTTCCCTACATTGGACACTAATAATGTGAATGTTCTTAGAGCAACCCTGTTGTATTCTATTTTGCAGCACAAACAAATTTATGTAGGTACTTTGATAAATCGACAAATGAAGCGTTGCATCGCGGGCGGTAAGGTTGGTATTTACTTCCCACACTTGGTCACCGACCTCTACCGTAGGGATAGTGTCAACATTACATCCATCAAGCAAACTCAGCATCCCACGTGAAGCATCATCGGTGATTCCTTGCTCCATCAATTCCAGGAGCTTCATAAGAGCAACTGCAAGAAGGGAATCAACAAGATCATGAAAAAAGGGAAGCATCTCGACCCGCGAAGAAACTGAGCTTTGAAAGAAAAATCGAGGGTGAACCCAAACTGTGGCAATGTAGGTTAGGGCATGATATACGCTACAATAATTGGATGCTCAAGACGATGAAACCTTTTATAAGCACATTCATGGCAAGTCAGGGAGAAAAAGCAATACAATGGCCCACTCGATCGAATGACTCATTCAAGGGTGAGGCAAAATACGAGGTGCTAAAGGGTCGTGAAGCATCACTTCGGGTTGAGACTATGGAGGACGCCGCTATATCTATAGGTCTCCTGTCTGAGGATGTAGATACAGGTGAGTAAAGCACAACTCTCAGTCGAATGAAAGTGAAGAAGACTGCCCCAAAAGGAAGAGACATACCAAGAGTTGACGAGACCGATTCATGGTACAATACGTCCAATGCTTAGTCACATGTCTTTGCATTTTATTTATTTTTATGCAGCATGTAAACTATTAAGCAGTTCTGATTTTGTTTTCTATTTTGGATACTTTTATTTTATGTTGCTATTGATATGTTTTTGTTTGTTTTTCTTTCTTTATTTTTCTTATGTGCAGCGACTTACCCTAAAGGACTACATAACATTTAGAGCTTCAATGAGGAGGTGGACTCCCGAGCTAGTCTAATGCTCTATTTTAGAGAAGTTGGGTAACCTCCTAACCTTTATTTTTAACACATAGGGGACAATGTGTAATCTAAGAGTGGGGGTTGCACTTAAGTTTTATGTGTGTTTATTTTTGTTTTCATGTTTATTTGTGTGTTTATTTTAGTTTTTATGCATTTTTCAAAAAAATTAAAAAATCCCAAAAATATTTTCCATTTTTATTTTAAATTTTTCAAAATTCCAAAAATACTTTTCTTCTTTGTTTTTAATTTTTGTTATTGCATGGTGTTGACCTTGGATCGAATAATAAGTTAGTAGTTGTGCACATCAAATGAGTATATAGGATTGCTAAACTTGTAAATTTTGAATGATGCTAGATAGTTTCTTGCTCTTAACTATATATTAATTAGTTCACTTAGTTAATAGGCATAATAGACTAGAGGCAATAACCGAAATGAAAGTGTATAAAATGTACCGTAGGATGATTAAAAGATATAGATCATTATAGATAAATAATTTGAATTGCTAATTGTTCATTTAGATAGATGTATGCTTAATAAAATTATTGCTAAGTGACTAATTCGGGAAGGACCTTAGGCATTGTTTGTATAGCCTTAAGCCTAAAGGACAAACCTTAAACATTACATTATCCCTAGTTCTCGAATTTGAGCCTTACATTACCCTTCTTAATGAACCTCTTTGTTTGAAACCTTGAGCCTAAATTGAGTTCAAAACTCAACCCTTCACTACCCCTTAACTTTGTAATGTACTATTAAATGGATGTCAGGCCATGGACATCGAGGGTTAAGTAGGAACATTCCGGAGGTTTCTTACAAACTGTACTCGAGCGATTAGTGAAGAGGGATTGAATTATCTCGTAATTGATTCTCACTAGAAATAGTGCTTAAAGAAAAGAAAAAAATGTGGAACAAAGAAAGTGATGATCAAAAGCATTGTGAGAGAAAAGAACAAACATAGTGTAAAAATGCTCAAAAACAATAAAAAATAAAGGAGCATAAAATAGCCTCGAAATCATAGTACGCAAAAAGGAGCTAATATCAATTATCCTCTTTCATATTATTGGTGAGATAAGGAAGGTGAAAGAAGGAGAAATAAGACTATGAGATGTAACAATCACATTTTGGGGGGAACTGAGAACAATGTCGTGTGCTATACTATTCATAGTGCTTGAACCATTTTGAGATGAACTTTCTTTGAATCCGTACCAACCTCAGCCTCAAAACATTACAAGCCTAAAAGACCTTTGGGACCCAAATAAGTCACCGATGCATCAATTTGTATATAGCTTGCATTTATTAAAATGAACGCAAACAATTTAAATATCTATGAGCGTTCTGTATAATTTATTTTGACAGACCACATTTGTACATATGTTCATTTACATTTCCTCTATCTCTATTGACACTTTAACTTTTTGAACTAATAATATTTGCATTAGAAGTAGGTAAATTAGCTAGATATCATTCTTAAATTGCATGTGAAGTAATTATTGTACAAATTTGATGTTGTATAACTACATAACTTATTTTTTTGGTTTAGTTCAAGGATCGTCTTTTTACATGTTTGTGTGTTTGCTTGAGGACAAGGAAAGACTTGACTGTGGGGGAATATGATCTGTCACAAATCAATGTGGCAAATTAGGCTTTTCCGACACACTTAAGGAGCTTTTTCTCGAGAAAAATAAAATTTTTATCTTAGTTTTTCGTTATTTTCTTATTTTAATATTTTTTGAATAATAAGTGAAAATCTCTCATTTTTGTCTATTTTTTTACCCAAATTGGCTGATAGTGTAATTGGGAGGTTTAACGCATGCTTGAGTGATGTAGGGACGTGTCGAAGGTAAAAAACGAGCGAGAATGACATGTAGGTCAAGTATATCATGATATCCAACCCTTGGAATTGCAACACCTCCGGCAGTATAGAACACCAAGATCCTCTTTGGGTATCACGATATTCACCTCTCAAGGAAGACCCTAAAGTTCAACACTGCTCGAGATATCATGATATCCTCTTCTGGGTATCTCGATATAGCCTTCGTTAGAGGGACAAACTTGGACAAGAAAGGCAATCTTTGCCTACCCGACCCACCAATCACATAAGGCCCATGTAGGGACAATTTTTGCATCAAAAGCTCAACAGAACACCCTTCGAAACAGCCAAAATTATTGAGGATGAGAGAGACATTTTAGCTTAGTTTTAGGTTTAGTTTTCTTTTGTTTTTCTCTGCACTTTTCTAGGGTTTTTATTTTTCTCTTCTTCTACCTTTGATTAGAGTTTATTTTTCTGCATTTACTTCTTGTTCTTGACGTTCTTGATGTTCTTTATGTTAGTTAAATTAGTTAACACTGTAGCTAAGGTTTATTTACATTTTCAGTCCTTGTATCTTGCTTTCAAGACTCTTTAAGCTTTAGTTTAATGTATTTCAGTTTATTTCCCTTCAAATCTATTAAAACTTGTTTCTTTTATGTTTCTTGATTTAGATTGCTTTGCTAAATGCTTTTGGTTTCATGCTATTTAAGTTTTCTTGCACAAAAATCTCAACTTTCACATCTTTCTCGAGTTTTACTTTTATGGCTACTTTGTTTTCCATTGTTATGTTTATTTTCTTGACTTTGAGCATGTGTAGATAAATCCTTAAGGAGGTTGGTTTATGGAGATGTGGATAAACTAAAATCTTTGGATAAAGGACTAAATCGTAACAAATTGGAATAATTTGTATAGAACTAAGAACTTAGGTAGTGACCTCCCCGATGGAATATTAAGATAAAGCAAGACCAGAAGGTAACCTTGTCGTGCATTCGTTCGTTTGTCCTGGATTAATCAGCAAGATTGGAAGATAAATCGGACCTAATCCGTTTAAAATTGAGATCGAAAGATAAATTTGAGCCACTTGGTAATTTACGCAATTTATATCCCTAGTTCGAGATTTGGCAAACCACATCGAAATTAACCAACTCCCATTAGTCATTTTCTAGATAGTCCATCTAGTTTACATTTCTTGAAATTTAGTCCCTGGAGTGGAATATTTAATTTTCTTGCAAACTTATCTTTTATGAATCGCTGTAATATAAAATCGTATTAGTAGCCACTTAGCCTCTACTTTGCATGCTAGTTATTGCTCAATCGTTCCTTCCTTAGGGTTCGATCCTTAGAATACTTTGATGTTTCTTTGTAACCTTATAAATATTACAACTGGCATGTATGCTTGCAGTAAAATTAGGCTTTAAAAATTGTTTCATAAATTAGTTGTTTTAATGTGCAGGCGCGCGCAGACACTGCCTTCACGCATATCTTTAGTAGCAGCATTCTCACTTTCGACATTGGTACGTCGAGAGGCGGTCAAGTTGTTGACACCGTTGCTAGGGAGGCAACGTCACTAAGTTAATTTTAATTTTTACGCTTAATAGGATAGAGGAAAATTTTAATTATACATACGATTTGTATTTTTTTATTTTTTATTCATTTAATTTTCTAAATTTTTCTTTTACTTTGTGGATTTCAATTTATGACTCGGAGTAAAGGCACACCTATAGAGCCAACCATTGATCTAAAAAGACTAATACATAGAAATCATCGACGGTAACAACAACAGCATATGCAACATAACCCGCCTATTTCGATTGATCCACCATGAGATAATCCGCTTTTCCACGATCCTAACTTACCAAATCTACCACCACCGTCACAATAGTTATAGATAGAGCCACCAATGGCTTGAAAGAAACACACTTTGAAAGATTATGCTCTACCAACTCTTGATGAGATATAAAGCAATATCACAAAGGCTACTGTTACAGCCAATAATTTTGAAATAAAGCAAGCCATGATCCAGATGATTCAAAGTAACCTATAGTTCAGAGGAACTATGATGGAGGACCCAAATCATTACTTAAAATGGTTTCTCTAACTTTGTGATACTTTTAAATTTAATAAGGTCATTGATGACGTCATTCATCTTCAGTTGTTCACCTTCTCCTTAATAGATAACACTTTCTCTTGGTTATATTCGTAGGCACCAGGATCTATCACAACATGGAATGAACTTGCAGAAAAATTCATGTACAAGTTCCTCCCTGTCAGCAAGATGATTCAACTGAGGAGAGAGATCGCAACATTTAAACAAATGGAAGGAGCAAGTTTTCAAGAAGCTTGGGAGCAATTTAAGTCGTTGGTTCAAAAATGTCCTCACCATTATACACCTAAATGCTTGAGGTTACAAATGTTCTACAACGGGCTGGATACACACTCAAGGTCAGAACTAGATGGAGTCGCAAGAGGAGCCTTGATGAATCGAATGTACAAAGATGCCTATCAATTGATAGAGAATATGGAAATGAATTCTTTCCAGTGGCCGAATGAGTGATTCACCTACGGTTTGAGACCATCAACGGCTAAAGCAACCACGATGAAGATAAGTACCATCAATTTTTAGACAAGCTTAACCGACTGGAGTCTCTAATAGGCCCTTGATACATGAGACAACTAGACCAATAGACCAGTACCCGTAGAACTCAGCCGAGGATGTGAACTACATCAGGAATAGAGGTGGAAATCTCTATTCAAACACTTATAATCCCAACTGGAGAGACCACTCAAACTTAATATGGGGTGGCAATCAAGGAGGAGGTAACAATTCCAATTAGAATAGACAAAATATTACTTACCAACCTCCTTATTTGCAGAAAACTCAAAAAAGGGCCAACCCTAATTACCATATTGTATGTGGTTAAAGATTGGATGAAATTAAGGGAGAGATGCAGCCAATGTGGATAGAGGCAAAACAAGTGCAATCTGAATGCACTCAAGCGTGAACCACATTGACTAAGCTTGACGATCAAATGAGTCAATTGATGAGCATGATGGGAGACATTAAAACTCAAATTGGCACAGGCATCCCAAGCAACATTGACAATAATCCTCAGAGAGAAGGAGCAAGTGAAAGCAATAGTGTTCAGTTAGGGTAAAATGCTGAGTAGCAGAATAACTCTATATAAGAGGAGGATGAAGAAGATGCCAATGATCATCAAGAAGGAATCTGTCAATGAGATGATGCTGAAACACAGTCAGATAAGGTAGTTGAGCCAATAACTGAGCTAGAAGATAAGCAGAACACAGAACCTGTCCTTACAAAGATACCATTCCCCTTGCGGTTAGAGGACAAAAGCTAAAGGGATGAAACGAAGTTTGTAAGCTTTCTAAATTTATTTAAATTGCTTAATGTTAATTTGTCTCTCATTGAATTAATATAAAAAATTCTTCAATACGCAAAGTACCTAAAAGTGATAATGGCTAGGCATTGGAAAATTAAACAGAGAGACCAAATTAACTTAGATGTATCCTATAGTGCAATCATCACTAAAAAAATACCCTCAAAATTAAAAGACCCGAGGAGTTTCACAATGCCAATAGAGATAGGGGACATACATTTTAGCATGGCCTTATGCGACCCAAGAGCTAGTAGCAACTTAATGCCTTTATCAATATACAAGAAACTTGGGTTAGGGGAATTGAAAATTACGCATATCACACTACATGTAACCCCCTAGACCTGGCCTAGATGTTATGGTCGAATCTCAAAGATCACATTGCCCATGAAAATGGCGCAGTAAATCGTTTAGAAGATTTCTCTTCAAAATTTCTATGTAAAATCATTTTTTTAATACTTGTTTTAAGTAAAATCGAATTTTGTTAATATCTTATCTTCGAAAAAACTTAAGTATTGTGATTTTTTATTGAAAACATCGTAATTTATCTAAGACATCGCAACGGACAAATTTTTAAATTAAAAATTCATTATTTATTTTGAAAACATAAATTAATCATACAACTCGTAAAAATAGTAGTCTCGTAAATAGATGCCTCATTTCATTCATTAAGACCTAGTCCAAATAAGTACCAAAACATATAACAATTGACCATTTCCAAGCCATCATAAACAAAAAA
>CM025153.1:13153621-13165731 GCA_013467495.1 Gossypium gossypioides
ATTTATAAAAATATTTACGGCTCAGTTTATAGAAATGAGGTCCCGATACCTCATTTTCTAAAACCACTTGACCATAGGGTCTTACCACTTGAACTTAATAAATCGCTTATATAAAAAAATACTATATCAAAAACATTTTTAATACCATGTTTGACTCGTAAATATTAAATAATAATATTTACGAACTTACTCGTTGAATTTGGTGGCCTCGAAACCACTGTTTCTGACACCACTGAAAAACGAGCTGTTACAAACTTCTTCTGCGCTATGGCCATGGGGAATGGGTTAAGAATGTCGACCCCCTAGGTCGTAAAAGACCAAAGACCAAACATGACTTGGAGGGGTTCCACTAGTTGTCATTGTATTCTAGCTTGTCTTTGGCAGGAGTCACTTGCGAGCCAATTGGTGGGTGTCTTCATAGATGGTGGGCCAATAACACCCTTGTTTGAATATTTTTTGTGCGAGCAATATTCCTCCCAAGCGGTCACCGCAAATGCCCTCGTGGATTTCTCTCATGATATATTTAGCTTCCGATGGGTAAAGTGTAGCGTGTAAATAACTAATGCAATTGTGTAAGTGTACACGTCATTCAAGTAATAAAGTGATAAGTAAGTATCGTCTCCACAGGGATCATAAATTGGTAAGAAATTGAGTAAGTTATTATAAACCTAATAACTATACTAAATAGCAGTAAATACTCTTAAGTTGAATAGAATGTTTGTATAATGAATTAATAAAATTGAATGCTAAAAACAAAGAATTGATATGGAAAATAAAATGTAGTGGCAAATTACAGAGAAAAGCAAGAGTAATTCTGTTGTTGAATGAATAGGGCTAGAATTATTCAGGTGAAATGCTCATATCAAAATAATGTCATGGCAAAATATTGTCTAATCAACTGCTCAGAGAGTCACTACTGTGACCTGCCTCTTTTGATAGCTAGATCTTAAGCTAAAAATCTAAGTTACTGTATGTCTGCAAAACTCTAGATTAATAACTGCAATGAACATTCTTCTCTGCACAATTTGCAACATCTATGTCTAGAGTGCTATGAATATTCTGCTGAGTATTCACTTGCATCAAACGATTCAAGATCTAATATATTTAACCTTTTCAGAATTAAAAATACATCTAAGAACACATCACACAATCAACTATGTTTAAAGCTTGCATGCATGTATTTAAAATAACCATAAATCGAATGAAACAGTGATATAGGCAATCTCAAATCATGAGCATTAAAGATTAGAAAATATTCACCGAAATAACTCCAACCCAAAAAATATTTAATTCATAGGTGGAAAAGTAAACACTAAATTAAAATCATTCATCAATATTAAAACAAGTTTGAATCACAGAAATCAGGAAAATCAGAGGCAGAACTGTAGGATTTCTCGCCACACTCCAGTTTCTCTTTTATCTTCTGGTTGTACATGAACCCAGGCCAGATGTCTCTTCCCCTTCTTCACATCTGTATTCTGCTCTTTGTAGCTGCCACCCTTTTTTTCTCTAAAATTCTCCAATAGAGTTCTCTGTGCAGAGAGAAGATTGCTGTCACCAGTCTCTTTCCCATGCTGATTCTCCTCCCTTTTTCTTCTTCCCTCTTATTCTTTAATTAGGTAGATACGTCCCACCTCAGAACACATTTTTCATTCCTCTTTTCAGGTTGGTTTTTTTGGTACACGCATAGTTGGCTGAGAATGACGTGGATAAAATGCTGAGTCATCTTCTTAGAATTTCCATGACAATTCTGTTGGCAATCAATCTCACCATTTACCATGATAATATTCACTTCCCTTATTTTCCCCCTTCATCTTCTTCCTCTTCCTACACCTGTGCTCACACAAAACCACACATTTCCTCCCCAAGTGATAAAAGTAGCAAATAATGACTATTATATTTCAAACCAAGCTTTGTTACGCAATGTTCTAAAAATATCCTAAAAATGCAAATGTATTCACTTAATTACTACCAATTAATTCCATTTAGAGGCCTTAAATATAACTCTTTTCAAAAGTTATCAGAAAGACATCGCAACAGTGGGTGTGAAAACCCTTTTCTATATAAAGCACCCTCTAGAAGGGTGTATCTATTAAATGATGAATGAAACGTGTTGTTTTAACTTATCATGTAATAAGCTCACAATAGGTAAGTATCTAATTCTTGTATTGGGAATCTAATAAATATTCATAGTTCGTAGCGAGGACATACCTTGGCACCTTGCGTTGTAGTTTTGCGAGCTCTTTTGGGTCTTGGATTTCTTGTTTACCTTGCAACGTGTGGATTATAGAGGCCATCCATGTTTCCTTTTGGGTCATACAGAGTATTTGGGGGGCGTCATACCTTGGTACCTCCCTATGCTTGAGTAGGATTTTTCCCCTTTATTTGATGGTGATGGAGGATGCTAATTTTGACAGAGCAACTGCGCGCGTGTTGTCGTCCATTAGGAGTTGTCTAGCCTTAGCTTTGTCAAATCCCACAAGCAATTGGGTCACCACTGTGTGGTATTTTTTAGTGGTGCTTCTTTCATATCATAATCGCCATTTTTTTGCTTCGCCACTAACTAGGAATCTGTGTGTATAGTCAAGTCCCTAGCTTCTAGTTGGCGAGCTAATTGTAGTCCCAAAATTAATACTTTTGTATTCAGTGGTGTTGTTCGATGTTTGAAACCCAAATGATGATCTATATTGCCGTTCGTTGTCGTTGGGGTCTACTACGAGTGCACCCTTGCCATATCCTATTTTGGCTGTAGAGCCGTCAACATGGATTGGCTAATGTTTTGGGTTGTCAACTATGCGTGCAATTTCTTAGGGTGGGTTTACTATCAATGATGTTCAACAAAAAAAAGTAACTTTTAGTATAAAATGCAAGATATGTAACATTCTTCCATAGAACCCAAGAATCGTTAGAGTGTCACGCCCCATTATCGAATGTGCCATCATTAAATTGCTATGTTTCATTAATGTTCATACATTGCATAATTTTCGTAAGATATTCTACTATTTGATGCATCAAGGTACAACCTGTATTACCTGTCACGTCACTGTTTCTTCTGAACAAGCATTCCACAATAAAGTTTGCCAACACCTGTCCTTTTATCGCCGTTCGTAGGGCGTAGTCCACCCCGAACTTTGTGAGCTCGATGCTTCATTTTGTTATACTTCCCAGGGTGTCTGCTTAGGCAAGCACCTCCTTCATTGGTGTATCGGTAACTACGACAATTGAATAGACCTGGAAGTATGGTCGTAGCTTGTGAACTGCAATTATTAAAGCATAGATGCATTTTTCTATTTTCGTGTACATGAGCTCCCCGTGTTGGAGCACTTTGCTGACATAGTATACATGGAACTAAAGGGTACCTTCTGACTTAACCAGGACCACTACGACCGTTTCTTCCGAGGTAACTAGGTATAGGTAGAGCATTTCTCCCATTCGAGGTGAATTTACCAGTGGAGGGGAGGTGAGATATTGTTTCAGTGTTTCAGCTATTCGAAGGTTGTTTGGCATTCTTTAGTCCATGACAAAGATGTCCTTAGAGCCTTGAAAAATGGGAGGTACTTGTCCACCATCCTGGAGATGATTATGTTCAGTGCCACCACCCTACTCGTGAGGAGTTGAATTTCTTTTATGGTTCGTAGAGGAGGCATCTCCGCGATGGCTTGAATCTTCTCTAGGTTCACCTTTATCCCCCTTTTTGAGATCATAAAGCCTAGAAATTTATCAGCTCGTACACCAAAGTCACATTTTTCTGGATTAAGCTTCATGCTGTGAGCTCTCAGTACTGCGAACGTCTCGGACAGGTTCCGCACGTGTTCCCCTATGGATTCACTCTTTACCAGCATGTCATCTACATAAACCTCCAGACCGTGGCCTATCTGGTCCCTGAATATCCTATTCACCAGCCTTTGGTAGGGTAAGCAAATTGATTTTGATGCCTCATATAGCACGCTAATTGTTAAAAAGATACCCCCAAAGTTAAAAGATCCTGGTAGTTTTATGATTTCAAAAGAGATAGGGGATTGACATTTTAGCAAAACCCTTTGCGATTTAGGGGCCAACATAAATTTAATGCCCCTATTAATCTATAGGAAACTCGAACTCGAGGATCTTATATATCTATAACACTTCAATTATTCTATAGATCTTTGGTACATCTGAAAGGTGTACTCGAGGATGTATGGGTTAAGGTACGGGAATTTATAATCCTTTTTGACTTTGTAGTCCTTGATTTCAAAAAAGATCGAGAAATCCTCATTCTATTTGGTAGGCCATTTCTAGACACTTTTAAATCGACCATCGATCTTGAACAAAATGAGCTAATTATGAAAATCAATAGAGAGATAGAAGTGTTCAAGTGTGGTCACGATTCCCAAATTGAGGGACTAGTTAAGGAGAATATTATGTCTTATTCGATTTAATCCCTAATGACCACGATCAAAGGTATTTTCTGAGTTGTTGGGAAAACCAAGATTGTCGAGAACGTCGAGATAAAGTCTATGGTGAAATTCAAGGAATTACTGGACAAGTCCGATAGCACGACATAATTTGTAAAACAATTAAACTTTAATTAATTTATAAATATTGTAAATTAGTTTTAGTTTCTTATTTTTTCGTTAGATTTTAGGATAAGTATTGTGTAATTGCATGTTAGAATTAGAAGAAAATAGGTTTCTAGATGCAATGAGACAAGTAGAAGCTAATCGGGTACAAGAACGGATGACCGGAGGACTTCGACACATCCCAAAGGCTGGACTAAATCTATGAAAAATATCTTTACAGTAATAAGTATAAATAGTAATAATTAAATCCTATATTATGATAGATCATAAAATAGATTAATATGAAGAACTAATTACTAAAATAAATAACAACAAATAAAACACAAACGATAAAACCAATCGAAAGATTAACTCATTTCAAGGATTGTAATTAATTTTGGATTATGGTTTTATGGTGGATTAGGAATTTACTAATTACCTTCAGGTCTTTAATTGATTAATTAATTGATTGATACTCACTTATCTCCTGACCTCACTTTCTCAACCAGGATAGATTACGATTTACTCGACAAACTTATCTCTTGACCTTGTTTAACCTTGATTACTTCCTAAGGTTGTCAAGCCTAGGGTTTAAGAACGCGTAATCTATACCAACTAATCCAATCGAGAAACCCTTAATCCTCCATTAATCATGTCCCTATCTATTCGTTAATCTCCCCTAAGGGATTTAGCCACTCATAGCATTCACAATCTCAATCTTAATTGAAATAAACATGTAAATAAGAACGATTAAATCAAAAGAGAAAAGAGACGTAAAAGTAATTTTGTGGATGTTAATTGAAGCACAGAGTAGAAAATCTCTCAATTGGGATAACACGAATCATCGCTTGCAAAGGGACATAAATTGAAATACTTCGATTGAATAAAAGAACTCTTAGATCGAAACTGATTCTAAGAGAAAAGAACAAATAGTTTATGAAAAGAAAAGAAAACCTAATCTAAATTCTACTTCTAAACTATGATGATTTTTGGATACATCTAAGACGACTTAGTTACATCAAACCCCTAAGGTTTTATTTATAGGAGTGTTAGCAGCCTGAATTAGGTCTTTGAGATGTCCTAGGTCTTCGTAAAAAAATTGATTGTGCGAAAAAAAGACCCCAAAATTCTTGGGCACGACGTCGAGGCTATGTCGTGCCATAGGCCTTGCATAGCATGACACGACAAGTGATTTGTGCCCTCTTTGATTTGTGTCGGGCTTTAACGGCTCGGGAAGCTTGTGCATCACTCATCCCATCCCAAGTTCCTACATCTATTGAGCCTATAAATTACCATCCTATTCACTCAATTACACCAATTAAAACTACCTAAGGCCCGTGTTGCCCTAATAGGTCACAAACACTCACAAATGTGTTAAAAAATATTTATTTTACTAATATTTACTACTAACTACTAAATACCTAAAATGCAATGTTAAATACTAAAACTGCTAGAAAACAAGCTTTTTAAGTGCAAAAATATACCAAAATTACTACTACATTTGACTTCAAGCCACAATACTAGCAATCTCCACTAGCCATATTAAGTGGGAAGCTCTGATACCAATTATTGACATGGAACATCAAAATTATTTACACAATTCAGTTTCCCTATGTTTGCTGAGCCTAGCTCAATGAAATGAATCTACTATCTTTGAGTGATTCAACTTCTCTAACAAATATAATTTACCTAACATTAGGAGCCTCTTGAAAACTCTTTGAGTTGTATGCTCAACACTAATATGAACTTTAACATACAACTTCTTTTATCTCCTAGGTTGCTTTAATCTTGTATGTTTTAGATGATAGTATTTATAAGGGATAATAAGATTAGTTTAGATTTTAAGAGAATTTTTAAAAGCATAAATTTTTAAGATAAGATAAATTGCATTAAATAATTTATAATTTATATGCTAGTTGAGAATTTAAAATTTCAAAATAAATTTTAATGGGTAATTTTAGTTTTTTTAAATTTTCCTATTAATTAGATTAATCATGTTTGTTTTAGATAATAATATATTAGAAGTGATAATAAAAATAGTTTAAAATTTTAAAGAGTTTTTTTAAGGATAAATTTCTTTAAATTATTTTTATTTAAAATCTTGATGACATCTATAATATAATTTTAGTATCAGAAAAAAATAAATTTGATGAATAATTAAACATTATAAATTTTAAATAAAAAATAGAGATGCATTACTTCTTGTAATATTATGCTTTTATAGCTTGTTATAATATAAGGTGTTATATATTGATTATCCACGAAATTGCCTTAAATGAGAGGTAATGTATAATTTTCTCACAAAATTTTTGATTAACCGTATATCGAATCTAGGGCCGCATGCTTTATCACAATTAGTGTGTATAGTATAATTTGTTGTAATGAACTTTGTTATATATATCTATAACCGCCAACCTAAATGTCCTAAAATGATTCGGGTCTCTGACCCTTGACCCGAATAGACCCAATTCGAAAAAGGCATATTCACCAAGACAGCTCCCAATAAGAGTTCGCGGGTACACCTCGCAAGATGGGGTTGCGAATGGTGTTCGCAGGAATGATTGCGAGCCCTACAAGTATTCTAGACTCGCGACCAACGGGTACGGAGCTCGCTGAGGATGTTAGCCCTAGGACCAAAAAGGACTGCATGCTACGCAGACATGCGTCCAGCAAGCCAGGGGCGCGCAAAGAATGTCAGTACCAGAGGTCCCAAGATCGAGACAAAAATGGTGGGCCCAGTTACGATCTGTAATAGTAACAATAGGAGCATGTATAAATACCCCCAACATTTCTCTCAAGAGGATATGAGAAAAACACTTCAACAATTGGTGCGGTGAGGATGGACCTACTTCCAATCGACAGATCTATTCTAGTTTAATTCAGTTTCCTTCAACTCTAAAACCAAATGGCTCACCCAAATGAAGCTTTCCACTTCAAGTCCTCCTCCGGACAAGCCGAAGTTTCGCATTCTGGTGCCCAGCATGATGAGGCTGACCTGTTCACCGTATGGTTCACCGATAGGCTCAAGAACCTTAATAATGTGGTTTATCACGGGCCTGAGACAGAATGAAGAATTGCAAAGAAAAGCACGTGCAAACAACTCGGGGTCCTAAGGAAACATCAACACCCAAGATGAAGCCCCGAGTACGCAAATGAAAGAATGGTTAAATGAAATGGATGAGTTGCGCTGCGACGTATGAGCATTGCACCCCGAGTCGCAAGATATGGATTGGTTGTTTTGCTCCAACAACCCACTGGCTTTCGAGATCACAACAATGAGTTTGCCATGTGATTTCAAGGTACCTAAAGATATGTTCGAGGGAAGAAGGGACTCGAGGGCCCACATGATGTAGTACAACAATTATATGAACGTGCTGGGGGCGCTGGATGCGGCCAAGTGTAAAGCCTTCTCAATAACGCTGAAAGGAAGCGCTAAGGACTGGTATCTTTCTTTCCCACAAGGCTTAGTCTGTAATTTTTCATAGTTGGGGAAATTGTTCTTGGGTAGGTTTAGAGCCCATCGAGCGATCATGAACACGACCATAGGGCTAATGTCAGTGAAACAGCGTGCGTGCAAATCCCTTTAAGATTACGTGAAGAGGTTTCATACGGTGACCCTCAACACGAAGATCTTAAAAGACCAGTGGGCGATAGATGCCTTCATCATGGGAGTGCAAAATGACCATGTGCAGTACTCATTCACAGAAAATAAGTCGCAGAACCTAGTTGACCTATACGAGTGAGTCCATAAGTTTGCAGAGGTAGAAGTGATTAAAAGAACATCACGAGCTAATTTTTATAGGGAAGACTGACTACCTAGAAGTAGAGAGGGACCGCGCAGTAGACAGGTCCCTTCAACTAGTCCTTACAGGTTAGGATTGACAGGCCGCAATGAACCCTAACCCAAGGCGACACATTCAGAAACTCTTAGAGGCCCTAGTAAGAGCATGAAAGACGTTATCCCCCCTAGGGGAGGTTCGAAGCTGATAGCCCACTGAATGCCATGCATACTTACATCCGTAGTCAAGTGAAAAGCATAGGCATCCTCCCCAAACCACCCTTGATGCGGAGTATCGGTAGAAAAGCAAAAGATAAAGGTAAATATGAATAAGGTAATTACATCTGTTGAATGTTAGAAAGTTTGAATTAAAATACTAGTTAATAAATCCATTGTTATTGAATAGTATAATAAGAATCAAATCTTTACTTGTATGTACTTAATTAAAATGAATATGTGTATAAAAGCATCGGTAAGGGTTAAAAGCATTGCGAGTGTGATAAAAGCATAGAATGGATAAAAGCCAAGAGTGTGTGTGTGTGTGTGTGTGTGTTAACAGTGAAATAAAAACATGAGAATAGAGAAAATCTCACTCATATTGGCACAAAAGCTCGTAAAGTGCTTGTACTTATAAATATTGTATTAGAGTTCAAAGCATGGATTAAAAATACTAGGTACATAAAATTCGAACATCTTGAACTAGTATGTTTGAATGTAAATGATTATAGATTACTTAAACCTCTAGCTAGAATTATATGTTTACCAAATCTTCCTATTTTTAGTGCTTCGATCCAATCTCATGTATCATGCTAGCTCAAGTGCTTTGTTTTTCTTTTGTGTTACTGTTTTTCATTTTTCATTTGTTTTGTTTAGTTTGCTTGAGGGCAAGGAAAAACTTAAGTGTGAGGGTGTTTGACTTGATGTCAAATGTAGTAGTTATTTTGGTATATTTTCGCACTTAAGGAGCTTGTTGTCTAGCACTTTTAGTAATTAAACTTGCATTTTCAGTATTTTGTAGTTAGTAGTAGATATTAGTAAAATAAATGTTTTTTTAACACATTTGTGAGTGTTTGTGACATATTAGGCCGACACGGGCCTTAGGTAGTACTAATTGGTGTAATTGAGTGTGTAAGATGATGATTTATAAGCCCAATAGATGTAGGAACTTGGGATGAGTGATGAACAAGCTTCCCAAGCTGTGAAAGCATGAAACGAACCAAAGAAGGAAAAAATCACTTGTTGTATCGTGCCATGCAAGACCTATGGCGCAACATAACCTCGACGTGGTACCCAAGCATTTTAGGGTTATTTTCGTCCGTACAATTAACTTTTTATGAAGACCTAGGACATGTCAAAGACCTAATTTGGGCTGCCAACACTCTTATAATAATGTAACACCCCTCACCCATCTTCATCATTAGATTAGGGTTACGGGATGCTACAAAACAAAACAGAACAAAACATGCTATATCAGATCAAACATTTCATACATTGATTAATTAAATTAAACTCAATTAAAATCATGTCATTCATAATTTTTTGGTGTTAAATTGAACATATTAAAGGTATAAAACAATTTAAAATAAAGTAGGGACTTAATTAAAACATTTGAGAAAAATGGGATAAAAATGCTAAACAAGGGTCACACGGCCATATGACAATGCCGTGTGATAGCCCAAAGCCATGTGAAACCATAGGACATGGCCGTGTTGGCAGACTGTGTGTAGGGACTTAAGTCGTGCGTGAGGAGGCACACGGTCGTTTCTCCAGACTATGTAACAAATTGTGACTGTATGTGCAAATTGATACTTAAATCACACAGACCACATGATTGTGCCATATACCCGTGTATGGCACACGGTCGTGTGTCAGGCCGTGTATTAGCCCGTGTGCCCCTAAATGTCACTTTTCCAACAAGTTAACCAATCTAATTTCCCTTAAGCAACAAGTTGCCAATGTTCAAACCTACTAACAAACTCATCAAAACATGCTAAAAATCAACATATATTCAAGCATCCTAAGTGCCTAACCAATATGCCATAAAAGACACATCAATTCAAACAACTTCAAGCTAACATACAATACCATTCAAAAACCATTCAATACCCATATGCAATTGGTGTACAATCAGCTAATAGTACCACACAAGCTTATACAAAATGAACCAAATTAACCTAAACATTTACATAGCACATTGTCTTAAAATATAACATCATCAAAAAATACCACTTTATACCATTCATGTCACCATTTTTATACCTTAATCACTTTCACATTCATCAATCATCATTTCACAAAACTTACACCTACCCTTTAAGTCATTTCATCTTATCACATACCAAAACTAAACTACAAAACATGATCAAAACCATTCATATATTTATATACATATTTATATACCAAACGTACCAACTAAACCAAAATTCACAACCATATTTACATAGCCAAAAACATATCACAACTTGAATAAATACATATGAAATTTAAACCACCTACTACATGCCATTTATAACCTAAACCAAAATTATAAAAAATTCTATTGAGCCATTGAACGGATAGTGTGAGCTTCGACTTTACTTCCAACCGACCAAAACTTTTGATAATCTACAAAAAAAAACATAATAGACATAAGCAAATCATTGCTTAGTAAGTTCGTACTAAACTTAAACTTCGACTTATCGTATATAACGTAACTTAAACATTTCACAATCAATTTCATAATCAAGATCATAAGTTCATTAATTGCTTATACACATTACAAATCTCACAAGGTTAGTGATTTTATATATGAAACATGTAAATTTATCATGTTCATAAAATATATACATGTAAACACACTTGGTACACAACGCAACCTTCATATATCCATTTAACCTTTCACATTTTCATTTCAAGTATCCATTTCAAATGTCCATTTCATATATCCATTTCGTATAACCATTTCATATATATCCATTTCCACCTGATGAACCACAGTGAAATAACGTTGGATACATGGGAACAATGCTCACACAAGTTGTGACGGTAAAAGCTCACACGAACTGTGACTGTAAATGCTCACACAAGCTGTGAAATAGGTCTGCTCACACGAGCTGTAGGTCGAGATGTTAGGCTACATGATCTGCTCACACAAGCTAAGAAGAATCTGTAACAATTGCAGGGTTTTAGCCATCGGTAGGACATCAAAGACTAGCACTTGAAATGGTAATAACCCTAATGACATGTCATTTGTATCCTAAGCATTCACAAGGCTCATACGGGTCATGATTCATATCCATATCATTTAACTATTTATACATTACATCATCACATGAATTCATCTATATAGTCTTCCATTTTCAATCATAACCTTTAAATATAATATCACTGCAACTTAGTCCATTTCATCACTTAACATTTACCAAGAAAATAAATCCAATCACAAACATACATAGATAGTTATTAAATCAAAAGAAAAACAATTAATTAGTTTAATCAATATACGAAGTTACCTAAACCGAATTTGCAGCAAACACAACACCGAATGTTACAAAACCCGAATAGCTTAACCAAATTTCAAATCTAATTTAATTTCATACTTAAACGACCTAACTTTCAAATTTTAACTACTATTAAAACTCATCATATTCGTTAAAAACTCTTACAACTTTGATTCTTATTTATAACCTTTAGATTTAAACTCGAATACAGAGAAAATCATCTTAAACCTTGAGGTGTGGCCTTTAAGGATGCCCCTCTATATAGATGAATAGCTACTACGCTTATTACTAGAATCTGACGGTGTTTAGCTTGAT
>CM025153.1:13177932-13189603 GCA_013467495.1 Gossypium gossypioides
CGTCAGCAAAGCACATCCACGTCAGCGCGTTTTATGCTGACATGGCAAAATCACTCCCTCAGGGACGCAATTTGCTGAAATATCCCCCTAAAACGCTCATACGTAGACGCGTTTTGTAGATTCTAACCCTTTCCGGTAAATAATGTAAAAATTGGCCCATTTCCATAAATAAAGTTGGAAATGGACCTTTATTGGTAAAATGGTCTAAATTTTTACCACACGTCACAATTTAATTGGCCGATAGAAATTCTTTTTAAAATATTAATAGATTAAAAGTTTAGGTACTAATTTTAATAATAAAAAATTTACCCAAGTGTTTTTTTTTCATTTAAGCCTTAAAAAATTACACTTTCCATATACAATATAATTATCATTTTTAAGTAACTCAATTACATTATATGATAAGAAATTGAGGGAGATTAACAAAGTTCTAATAAAGATGATGACCCTTTCAAGAAAACCATAAAAGTAGCTAAGCTATCATTATCAATCATATCATAGTTAGCCACACAAAATTAAAGATTCGAAAAGTCATTATTTACTTTTTAAAATAAAATAAATGAGACTTTCCAAATAAAAAATAGGATAAATGAAAAAAACTAGTAATTTGTACTTGGACCAGATATTAAAGTTTCCATTATTTTAGTCATAATAAAATAATGGAGTTAGTTTTAATGAGTAGGAAAACAAGAAAATTATTTCAACAAACAAAAACTTTACTTCACTTCACCATTGAATTGGATAACACGTCATGCCTATTCTATTCCTTTTCTTCAGTATTCGTTTGTTTCTCATCTACGGCTGCTATAATTTTTATTTTTAAAAATATCAAGTGAGGATTATATATTAATTACCATACATTTCTGAAGCATTCCTTTTGTCTAGAATATAATTATATACATTTGATAGTAAGTTTATTTGACCATTACTAAAACCATTCTTCTGGATAATGTATGGTTTTAGGTTTGATTATGAGTCTATAATCAATATTTAATTAATGTTATGATAACAACGCATGCGAAACAGGATCGCAAATTTATTCACCCTCAACACTATCACCATCGTGTTCGATTTGGGCAGTCAAACGATCCAAAGTATTGCTCATCTTTTGAAGTATAATATTTTGTTGCCTCTCTCGTGCATCAACTTGCCAATCATGTTCTCGAACGTATTATTGACCTTGAAGAGATCTTGTTGCAACTTCGTCGTAAAACCAGTAAGGTTTTTCATGGTAACCAGTGGCTTTTGACTTGAATTATCACTCCCTTTGCTACTACAAATATCATGAGTCATTGTGTAAGCTTAAAAACTATACAATACTTAAAAAGAAAACATTAAGCAAACATCACTGTTATACACTCAGAAATAAAATTAAATTCTCAATGAGGTAAAAATTAATCCTACGAGTCTTTTAAAAGTGTTTAGTATCAATTAATTAGAATGTATTAGAACCGATCTAACAAAGCAAACCTAGTGACACTAGGAGTCCAAAATCAGCTAGACACCAAAAAATTATGTTGCCCGAAGGAAGGTATGTGCAACGTGCTTTAACATACTAACACAAGAAACAAGAAAGTGTTAGAATATGTAATAGAATAATAAAAAAGAAAAAATATATGACAACCTAAAGCTAAGAGTCAATAAAAATCGTCGAAACCCAAAAACCCTAAAAATGTGAAGCAATTTGACTAACTTCGTTCGAGGTGTTTCTGATTTCTAAAAATCGTGAAATTTAAACTAGAGCCTCCTCAAATATACTATATTTGATCTGGAAAGTTTTGGCACAAAATTCATCCTACATAAATATTTTTTAAAATTTTTTTCTTTATTCTTCATATTTCTCTATTTTTTTCACTTTTTTGATCATTTTATTTGTGGGAAATATTTTTATATTCCAAGAGAATGCCAAGAATCAGTATGTAAAATTACTCTAATAGTGACAAATTAACATTGAGGGATTTAAATAAATTAAGAAAATTTATAAAATCTACCTCGTCCCTCTTTTTCTTGTCCTCTAATCGTGTCGGGAACGGTACCTTCATTGTGCTCAGAATTGAGATTGCTAGATCAGGCACTGGTTCAGCTACTTCCTCAATCAGCTCATGGTGCACAGTTTCTTATTCCTCCTCCATGGGTTCGTCGACATCTTCTAGAATTTCGTCCTCTTCATGGATTGTTTGGCTTGGCGATTTCAATTCCATGCCTGATCATGATGCAATCACCTTTACGTGCTCTTTTCCATCTCATTGAGGATTTTTCTCCATGTTACTAGGGAGGCTCTGGCCATTTTACTTTTGAAACATAGTCATTAACTGGTTCATTTGGTTGCAGAGGCTATCCATTCGAGATTTGAGTTGTCCATATGTAGCTTGGACTTGTCGAATGTCCGTCTTCATATTTTACATCTCCCCCTCTGATCGGTCAAATTTTTGACCACATGCAGCATGGTCATTCACCACGGACCGTTGTTACAATAGTGGAGGTTGGTAATGACGTTTTTTTCGGGTTTAGGCTTGATTTGCACCTCCTTGGTTACCTCCCCACTTGAGGTTCAGATGATCCCTCCAACCGAGATTGTAAGTATTTGAATAGGAATCTCAACCCCTATTATTTATGTAACTTGCATCCTCTAGTTGGTTCTCATAATGTGCCTCTACTCATTTCGGCTTGACTGGCATCTCCAAAAGATTAAGCTTCTATAAAATTCATTGAAATCTATCATCATCGTTTTCTTCGTTTATCGCTTTCATTGTTGGAGGCTTAGGTTTGTACATAAATCTCTCAGTGGGCCACATGTACGAGTTCATGACCATGTCTTCTATGATTTTGAAGGCTCGTTCGTACGTATGAAACATGAGAGATCTGTCGGATTCTCTCTCTAGGCTAGATTTAATATGTCTATCAACACCATTATAAAATAATTAGATCTAGAGCCACACTTGTAGTCCATGGTATAGGCACTTCTTTAGCATTTTCTTGAAATGCTCTCACGCCTCGTACAAGGATTCACCTTCGTATTGTTTAAAATTGGCAATTTCTCGCCTTATCTGAATGGTTAAACTAATTGGGAGAATTTTATAGAGAATTTTTTCTTCTAGATCATTCTATGCTTTCATGGAACCATGTTCTAACGAGTCTAACCAATCAACCACGTTATCACATAATGAAAACGGGAATAACTGAAGATGCACGACATCATCGAATACCCCGTTGTTTTTTAAGGTGTCGCATAATTGCAAGAACCACTTGAGGTGCTAGTTCAGGTCTTCCACCATGTTTCCCTTGAATTGCAGCATGTTTTGGATCATTTGAATCATGGCTGCCTTTATCTCAAAATTATTGGTGTTAATCACCGGCCTTTTTATGCTTCCTCGCACTGCGTCTAATCAAGGTAAGGCATACTCGCACAACGTCTCCTGAGCCATTGGGATTTCTTCCCAATTATTTCCTTGTTTCTCTCTTGGATCCTCAAATAACATATTTCCCTAGGGTAAGTTAATTACCACGTGTGGATCAGTATTCATCCCTTGACAATTGTGCCTGAGTAATTAAACCAGATCTGGGTACGATTCGGTTGGAGTGCTAAAGCTTCGGGTCATAAACGACTTGAAAAAATATGAAAATAAAAAAAATAAACAAAAATTAAATATTGTATCTATAGGTTTCAACTTTCCTACTTATCTTATAATTATTAAAAAAATATTTTCAAGATTTATTGCCGAAACCTCCCCGAAAATGGTGCCAAGAACTTGACCGCCTATAAACGAGTTATCATTTATAGTAAAATATAACACCAAAAATATATAAGAATTTAGAACAATGGTGTCCGCAAGTGCACAGGTCAAATTGTAATATAGTTAGTACAACGAAACACTTGGCAGTATTCTGAGGATCGTACCCAAGGGAGGATGGAATAGATCTATGTAAACCTTTTTACAATAATAAGTCCAAATAGTACTAATTAATTCTTATATTACGGCAAACCATAAAATAGATTAATAAGGGAATTTAAATGACTAAAATAAATAAATAAGAAAAATAAACAAATGACTTAAATCAATAAACCAATCAGGAAGGTTAACTCATTTCAAGGTTATTAATTAACTTCAAATTAGGGTTTAGGATGGATTAGCTATCAATTAACCAGTTATTACCTCCCGACCTCTAACTAACAAATCGATTGGTAAATACTCACTTATCTCCTGACCTCACTTTCTCAACCAAAATAAATTACGATTTACTCGGTTTGACTTATCTCTCGACCTTGTCTAGCCTATGATAACTTCCTAGGGTTGTCAGGCCTAGGGTTTAAGAACACACAATCTATACCAACTAACTCTCTCAGGAAAACCTTAAATCCTCCGTTAATCACATCCCCATCCACTCGTTAATCTCCCCCAAGGGATTTAGTCACTCATGTTATTTATAATCTCAACTCCAATTGAGTAAATCATATGAATAATACAATTGAATTAGAAGAGAAATGAGATTTGAATAATCGTGGATTTGATATCGAATGGAAAAAGGAGTAGCAAATGGATTGATTGGAATAAAGAAATAGATTGAATGCAAAGAGAAAATAAAGTGAAATACTTTAATAATATAAAATAGCTCTTAAATCGAAGCCGATTCCAAGATGAAAAACAAATATGTTACGAAAAGCCAAAAGAAAATTAATCTAATCCTACTCCTAAACTACTAAGGCTTTTGAGTGCATCTAGGACAACTTATTTACATCAAACCTCTAATGTCTTATTTATAGAAGTGTTGGTAGCCCACATTAGGTCTCCGGCACGTCCTAGGTCTTCGTAGAAGATTGATTGTGCGGACAAAAGTAACCTGGGCATCCTTGGGCAACACATCGACCTGTGTTGCGCCATAGCCCTTAGATGGCAAGACACGACATGCAAATTCATCCTTGTGTCATTCTTTTGTGCTTTGACGTCTTAGGAAGCTTGTACATCACTCATTCATTGCTTCCACGTCAATTGGACCTATAATCTTTCATCCTACACACTCAGTTAAACATATTAGCACAACCTAAGGCCCGTGTCCGCCTAATGGGTCACAACACTGATAAAATGTGTTAAAAACACTTATTTTACCAATATTTAATCCTATTCTAAATATCGAAAACATAATATAAAATATTAAATTGCTTAGAAAACAAGCTCCTTAAGTACAAAAATAGACCAAATTAACTACTACATTTGACGACAGCCCACTTGACTATAGTAGATGGCAAGAAGGATGAATATGATAACTTCTTTCATCCATTCCAACTAACATTTAACTTATATAGCTAGATTAATCCTTAATTAAGCTTAATAAATCACATTAATCATGTTTGATTTACATTAATCTTTAATTAACTTCAGCTAATGACATCCATCATCAAATCCCACTAACATATATTTTAATTTTTTTATTTCCATTTTAGTCCTTTGGATAATTGTTACCTAAGTCCCCAAGCCTTTTCCCAATTAAAACTCTATAGTGATTAAACTTTTACAATTTAGTCCCTAGGCCTTAATTAATCACATTTTCAGTTAAATTACTTAACTAGATTTTAATATATTATTATAATAACTCCATAAATATCCCTATTTAATATTTACGGGCTCGGTTTATGGAAACAGGATCCCAAAGCCGTATTTTTTGGCACCATTGAAAATCGGATCGTTACAGACAGTGGACGTTGATGTAAGGCATCATTAGATTTAATTAATTGATGATTAAAGTAAGTTAAAATTAGATTAAATTAAACTACTTATCATATATAAGCTGATTTAAGTGGATAGAAGGATGAATTTCATCATCTTATCGATTGTTTGTCCAAGTTGAGAAGCCAAAACTCCATTTTTGGAGCTTAAAGAAATCAACCATTATTTTCAAGTAAGTCCCTAGCTATGTTTCTTTGATTTTTATAGATTTTAAATCATGGGAGCTTGATTAAGCAAGCTCATGTATCAATTTATTCAATTGATGAGACTTTGATAAGTTCCTATTGTTGGTAATTGAATGAATTAGGTGTGAAATTGATAGAAATTAAGCTTAGCTTATGAAAAGGACTAAATTGTAAAGGTTAGTAAGCTTGATTGTAAGCTTTGTTATATTAGAGACCAAATTGAATAAAATTCAAATCTGTTATGAAATTGTGGTAGGAATAGAAAATATAAGCCCCCTAATTAATAAATGTGAAATCAGATTTTAATCCAAAGTTTTAAATTGAAAGTTATGTTTGTCTCGGGTTTAAAGATTAAATTGAATAAATTACAAAATATGCATGATTTAGTAATTGATTGTGATTCAGATGGAAACTGATAGTGATATATGTTTTGTGGTTGTACATAGCTAAAGTCGATGCGGAATTGACAAGAGGGAAAGCAAAAGCGAAAGTTATCGACAAGTAATTCGGGAATCCTAGTTTGTACTTTTATGGTTTGGGATAGAAATATTTATTTGTATTTGCATGTTAATTGAATTATTGATCATTAAGGTGAGTATATGGTGATAATATGAATTGTTTTGATTGAGTTTTGGCATGGATTATCGGGATAAATGACTAAAATGAATAAAATGGAAAACAACATGAAAACTTAAATTATGATATGTGATATGTAAATTGAAATGAAATATGTCATATAATATGAAATATATGTGTTTGATGATGAAATGGGATTGTGATTGTGAATATGATCGAGAAATAATACATTTACTAAATTGCAAAATGAAATGTGATAAATGATTGTTATACAATAGAGTACTGTACGGGGTATGAAAATGCATATGTGACCTAACATAGGGTATGAATATGCGAATAAGATTGATTACAAGTATGATAACAAATATATGTAAAATTGTTACCCATGTGAACTTAGTAAAATGTTAGAGATAAGGGATAGATAGTTTAGCAAGGCCCTTTGTGATGTAGGGGCCAACATCAATTTAATGCCCCTATCGATCTATGTGAAAATCGGATAGGGGAGTTGAAAAACACGTCGATAACACTGCCATTAGCCGATAGGTTCTTGGTACGCCCAAAGGGTGTACTTAAGGATGTGTTAATTAAAGTGAGGATTGTCATAGTCCAGGTCGATTTTGTTGTGCTTGACTTCGAGAAAGGTCAAGAGATCCCCATACTGTTGAGTAAGTCATTTTTTGTCACGTCTAGATCAACCATCGACCTTGAAAGAAACGAGTTAACCATGAAAATTGATGGTGAAATAGAAGTATTCAAATGCGGTCATGATTCCCAATATCAGGGATGAGAAAAGCAATTAAAGAGTGAATTTTTTGCATTATTTTACACAACCCCTAACATCCTTGATCGAATGTATTTCTTTTAGTTTGATGTGTACAGGAAAGCATGGTTTAAAAGAACGAGACAAGTGGAAAGATCTGGAATTAATAGACCCTCATTGGACAAATTACGATGATAGATAGAAACGAAGAAAATGGATGATGGATAGTAACAAATCACCAGACGAGTCTAGTTCCAATACTTAGACTTTTATCGTCGAAATTCATTATTCCTGTAAACATTGTATCTTTGTGTATTTTGGATTTTTAGTATTGTAATTGTGGATATTTAATTTTAACTAAGGTAGGAATTAGGTTAGTTGAGAGCTAAGGTGACCATAGAAGTGTTTCGAAGTGATTAGGAACGACTAAATGAGTTCGACACATCCAAAAATACTGATTTTGCACTGGCCAGTACGTCGTGACACAGAAATTCAAGACTATTTTTTTATAACTCCTGTATGTTTCGTGACACAAGACTCTATGTGTCGCGCAAGGAACTTCAAAACCCTCTAATAAGAAAATTCCAGGTTGTGTTACGACAAAGGGTCCCCTATGTGGTTACATGTAACTTCAAACAAAAAATCTGGGATATTAGGGCTGCATGTCGCGACACACACACCCTTGTGTTATGACACAACATCAATTTTCTACAATTTCTGGCCTGCCTCTATGTGCGGCCCGTTAAATTTCCTTTATATACCAGATGATTTCAACCCTAAACAATTACTTTCAAAATATCCAAAAGAGCACCCAACAACCTAGAGTCACCGCACCTCTCCTACTATCATTGTACTTCTAGTTTTTACATCCACGTCTCTTTTCTTTCTTGGTCACTTCTCTTCCCCTTACTTTTTAGTTTGTTTACTTTGTTTTGTATTTTCTTTTTGCGAGTACAACACATCGAAAAACAACCCAACGGGAACGACTTCGTAAATCAAGGTTAGATGTTCCAATCTCATTCTTTGTTATGTGTTTGATCATTGTTCTTTCATTTTTTCTTGATTAAATTTGGTTACATGGCACCTCACAAAGCAAGACGTACCCAAGAGGCGTCAGTGAATTTTGATGCCAACTATTTCGACAACCTAAAAGTCGAATGATTTTACTTGCAAATTAGTGGGCAAACGTTCATTCAAGAACAAGGGTTCGATCCCTCATTAACTGATTGTGACGCCATTAGGGAGTTGGTGGATTTCCATCATTGGCATAAATTTTGCTCTACCCTAAACGAATAGGCAGTTGACGAAATAGTTTACAAACTTTACACTTCACTAAACGATCAAAAATTCGCAAACTCCTGAGTGATAACCCACCTAAGTAATAACCTTAGTTATGTAACCATTCGGGGAAAACATGTACTGGTAAACTTTACACTTCATGACCTGAATATCGCGACATCAACCTCCTCGTCACGACATCCTAACTTACAACAAAGTGTAGTGGGAGTTTAGGTACTTTTCGACAATTAAAGAGCTTTTTTTCTAGCCATTTAGAATTTTTTTTATTGCATATTTAGTTTTCTTAACTTGGAGTTAAGTTATTGCAAAATAAGTATTTTTACGCAATATTTCAAGTTGACCCATTGGGCCAATGAGCTTCATTGAGTGTTCAGGACACCTATTTTTAGGCCCAAAAGCATCAAGAATGGCAGTCGAGTTGCAACACAAGCTTTTGGGGTCACAACACAACTGAGCCAATTCCATAATTAACATTCGAAGTTATGTGTCATGACACAGGTCTAATGGAGGGCAAAAAATCATTAAGGGTGTTTTCATCCACACGTCTCATATTTAGTGTGATTAAGGCTTGTATTTTACCTAAATTGGGCTATAACACCCTTTACCCGACTCAAATCATCGAGTTTAGGTATTAGATGTTACAACATACAAACACCCAGTATAATTTTTGAACAATATGAAAAGTAATTCTTTTCAACATATTCCTTATTATTTATTTAAATGTTTTTGAACAAAGAAATAAGGAAAAAATCCAAGTATTTAGCAAACTCTTAAAAAATAATATAAGATATTACAACACATAAGTTCGATAAAAACAGACTCTTTTTGGTGTAAAGAACTATAGACATACTTCTAAGAGGCCCTTTGTATGCATAATATTCCAACTTACCGATTTTCTATAATGCATTCCTGGCTTAGTCCCTCCTGGCGTGCTCATTCACACAAGTCTTGAAACATGACCTAATAATTTGTAAGTTCCTGCGAACTTAGTGAGTTTTAATACAGAATACCTTAGAGTTTTTCTAGTTGAATTCCTAATCTTAAAAGTTTGGATTACCACTCTGTCTTTGGCGGACTCTTCCATAATAATGAATATATGCCTATACGCCAACTTCCATACTTAATGTATCACTCTCACTTCACTCATTGACCGATTCCAGATCTTACCAGTCGATATAAATCTTAATCATTCTTAGAACACAAGATACTTCTTAGAGGAATATTTGTACCGAACCCACGTTCAATGAATTTCCTCTTCAAACAAAAGCTTCACATTCTTCAAGAATAGTTATCCACAGATACTATTCTTTGGCGGATAGTTACTAACTGAACTTACATTTGGCAGATTCTCATACTAGTCTAAACAGTTGTCAGACCACCAATCATATTGTATTCTCAATCAAACCCATAACCACCTCATACTAATGATGAAACATTTCAGATCATTCAGAAGAATTCCTTATGTCCATGTTACCTAACACAAGAACACCTAGATTGAAAAATAATTCAGATTCCAAATAACCTCAGAATGAGACATGATACTACTCACATATAGCGGTTACCAGGTAACTCAGATTTCAACCCTACACAGCATAGACAAACTCAAACCAATGACCACTTATACCTTTCATCACTAGGAATACACCCATATCCTATACTGGTAGACTACTACGGCAAATTCCCTATTTGGAATTACAGATACATTGTTTCTTTCAGGAACCATCCCTTATGACTCATTCAATTTCCTTACAAGACTAACCAAACCATGTTAACTAAAAGTGTATCAAATCAACATCATAGATTTATCCTTCGAAGAAATCTTATAACTTACCCAGATCTTGTCATAAAGGCAGATAACCAGATTCTACCACGTAGGCATCCCCGAATATGCTAGATAGGCATTTCATAATTTTCCACAAAGGCACACAGAATACACCATTAAGGCTTACCAGATCACACCACACAGGCAACACACAGAACCACATGTTTACTATCCCGGCGGACTACCACAGAAGGGATCATAGGTTTCTCCCTCATAGACTTATTCATATCTTCATGCCGTGATCTACCAGTCCAGTCTTCATTTCACTAGAGGTGTCACCATGAATGTTTTACTTATCATATAATGTCATGGGTCTCTACCACATGGACTTCCTTGTACCCAAGGATCATACCCAAGGGATTACAATTTGGGGAAATTACTATTAAGCCAATTACAAAAAATAATTACTAATCTACATGAGTCACAAATTAGTAGTGTTAATCAAGAAGCAAGATGGTAATAATAAACTAAATAAATTGAATTAAATCTAAATCTACTCCTAAGTTCTTGTATCGGCTTCTCGTATCCCTTGTTTTGACTACGCGAGTTGTTTTAGCCTAGATCCATTTGTTTTACCTAATTAATTATTGATGTAAGGTTCTAATCAATCCATTAGTCGATACCCTAGTAGGATCTTCTGATCTTTCGCTAAAATAACAAGTCAGCAATGACTACGTATCTTTTGACCTCACAATCTACACTGGTTCAGGGTTAAGATGTTCACGGATAGGCCATACCAATTTTGGGTTAATTCTCACCTAAATAACTTCCTATGGTCGTCAAGCCTAGGGTTTAAGTTCTTCATCTCCCAAATAGTTGATCCACTAAGAAACTCTATCCTTCAATCAATTAATAATATTAGACAATGTTAAAGAATGAGATCTAAAAAATAGAATAAAGGAAATGAGATGCTCATGGATTTATCGATGAAAGTGTGGCTCCGAAACAATCTCCACTCATGAGAGTCTCACTTCAGAATAGGATCTTTCGATTAGAACGTGTAGAAATTTTTGGGCTGCGTAAGGGCTTGGTTGCAACATAGGCCTGTGATGTTGCAACCAACCACAAGGGGTATGTCACGACATAGGAGGACCGTGTCGCGACATCGAGGGCAATTTTGCTCCAGAACTTGCTTTTAGGTTGTCTTCGACGTTAAGACATTAGTATCCTAGTGTCATGACATAGGCATCAATTTTGGCCCGAATAAGCATCTTTAGCTCCCGACTTGCCTACAAGCTCATGTAACCTTATTTAGATATATAAAATGTAATAAAAACTACTAGAAAGCATAAATTACTACTTTAAG
>CM025153.1:13251971-13267197 GCA_013467495.1 Gossypium gossypioides
TCTCTGGACTTAAAGATAATTTGAAAATTGAACCGCAAACTAAAACTTGGATCAAAATTGACCTTTTATTTTAAAAATTAAAGATTGAGTCACTTAGGAAATATTTTCTTGGAAGATTATGTTAAAATCAATTCCCAAGAAAGATTGGAAGGGTCACAAGTGGTCCCACTTTAGTTCCAATCTCCTAGACATAATTTATTTTAACAAACTAGTCCAGAAAATATAGCCTAAGTCATTTATTTAAAAGAAAAATAAAAAATTAAGTATCCAATAAAATGAACGAGGTTTTATCCCACTCAATTTTATCACCCCAGTAATGTTTCAAGCATTAGCATTAACTCGAAAATTACCTCCCTTACCGTGAAGTTTAACAACTCTATATGGTAAAACTTGATGAACAGTAAATGGATCGGACCAACGTGATTTTAACTTACCTAGAAAGAATCTTAATCTAGAATTGAACAACAAGACTTGTTGACCTGCTTCAAATTCTCGAACTCGAATGTGCTTGTCATGCCATTTTTTAATCTCTCCTTAAATAATTTGGCGTTTTCATATGAGAACATTCAGAACTATTCTAAATCATTAAGTTGAAGCATCTGTTTCTCTTTAGCAAGCTTAAGATCCAAGTAGAGCTGTTGAAGAGCCCAGTAAGCTTTATGTTCTAACTCCAAGCGTAAATGGTAGGCTTTCCCAAAAACCAACCTATAGAGAGACATCCCTAAAGGTGTCCTGTATGCTTTCCTATAGGCCCATAAAGTATCATCCAGTCTTTTGGACCAGTCTCGTCAATTTGGACAAACTACCTTCTCAAGTATACCTTTTATCTCTTTATTTGGCAATTCAGCTTGCCTATTTGTCTGAGGATGGTAAGCTATAGCCCTAGGAGTTCCAAAGCTTGCCCAGTTCAGTTCACTCCGTGTCTATTGAGCAACCATTTCAACCATTTGTTCACAAAGTGGGACCCCACATCACGAAAGATAGCCCTAGGAGTTCCAAACCTTGTGAACGCATGTTTTTGCAAAAACTTTATTACAACCTTGGCATCGTTTGTCAAATATGTCTCGACCTCAACCCACTTAGATACGTGGTCTACTGCTACCAATATATACTTGTGACCAAAAGAATGAGGGAACGAACCAAGAAAGTTAATACCCCAAACATCGAATAATTCTACCTCAATAATATTTGTTCGGGGCATCTCATTGCTATTGGTGATGTTTCCAACCATCTGGCATCGATCAGAACTCTTTACGTTAGCACACGCATATTTAGATAGAGTTGGCAAATAGAATCCAACTTGCAATATTTTGGTTGCAATATGTGAACCTCTGAAGTGTCCCCCCCTCAAAGCTGTGTGACAATGATATAAAATCTTATGTACCTCATCTTCTGCCACGCATCTCTTTATCATTGATCTATGTACTTTTTGAACAAGTATGGTTTTTCCCATAAATAGTAGTTCACATCATGTAGAAAATTTTTCTTTTGTTGATACGTCTTCTCAAGCGAAATCAAACCAAGAGGTATTATGGACATGTTTTACCTTAAGTATGTGCTCATCTGGGAATGTCTCCTGAATGGGTATAAATGGATAAGTTCCTTCTTGCAGCTCTGATCTGGATAAGTGATCTACTACTTGATTTTCTAGCCCTTTTCGATCATGAATTTATAGATCAAACTCTTGGAGTAGAATTACCCATCGGATCAACCTCGGCTTGGCATCTTTTTGGCAAGTAAATATTTAATTACTGAATGATCCGTATAGACAGTCACTTTGGCAACTCTTTCTCTGTTAACGTATAATTCAATTGAGCTCCCCTCAGAGTCTGACTTGCGTAGTAGATTGGATGAAAAACTTTGTTCCTTTGCTGGCCCGTCTCGGCTGCTATCGTGAAGTCACTTGCACCACACGTTTACTCAAATGGCAAATCCCAATCCGGTGTGACAATAATGGGTGTCAAAACTAATCGATTCTTCAGATCATTAAACTCTTTTAAACATTCTTCATCAAAGTTAAATATTGTGTCCTTCTCCAATAATTTGCATAAGGGTTTAGCAATTTTGGAAAAGTCTTTGATGAATCTATAATAGAAACTAGCATTTCCCAAAAAGCTCCTAACACCCTATACAGATGTTGGAGGTGGGAGTTTCTCAATAAAATCTACCTTTTCTTTATCTATCTCGATTCCATGTCTTGTTATTCGGTGCCCCAAAGCAATACCTTCTCGTACCATGAAATGACACTTTTTCCAGTTGAAAACTAGGTTTGTTTCTTCGCACCGCCTTAGTACCTTGGCAAGATTGGCTAAGCAATCATCATAAATGTTTCAAAACACTGAAAAATTGTCCGTAAAAACCTCCAAATACTTTTCCACCATGTCAGTGAAAATAGCCATCATGCATCTCTGAAATATAGTAGGTGCATTACATAAACCAAATGGCATACGTCTAAATGCAAATGTACCGTACGGGCATGTAAATGTTGTTTTGTGTTGGTTCTTTAGTGCTACTGTGATTTGATTGTACCCTAAATATCCATCAAGAAAATAGTAATAGTCTCGCCCCGCAAGTCTATCCAGTATTTGATCTAAGAACGGTAAAGGAAAGTGATCTTTCCTAGCCGCCTTATTCAATTTTCATTAATCTATGCAAATTCTCCATCCCATGACAGTGTTAGTCGGTATTAACTCGTTACTTTCATTCTGTACAACCGTAATACCTCATTTATTTGGCATGTACTGAACCGGACTTACCCATGAATTGTTTGAGATGGAGTAAATTATACTTGCATCTAACCACTTAATGATTTCTTTTTTTACCACGTCCTTCATAATGTGACTCAGTCTCCATTGTTCATCAATCGTCCTTTTCTCGTCATCTTCTAGGATGATTTTGTCCATGCACACGAATGGACTAATACCATAGATATCGGCTATGGTCCATCCGATAGCCTTCTTGAATTGTTTCAGCACTAAAATAAGTTTCTATTCCTGCTCCTTAGTTAACTCTATTGAAACAATCACAGGCAAAGTTAAAGCATCACCTAAATAAACATATTTTAAGTGTAAGGGAAGTACCTTTAGTTCCAATTTAGGTGGCTTGTCGATTGACACTTTTGGTTGAACATAATCTCTGCTTTCGAATTCCAAAGATTCAAAGCGAGCTTGCGGATTAAATCCCCTTTGGTTAGCTTCTAACAAAGCTAAGTATTCCTCCCTCTCTACATCACTTGGAGGGTCTGACATCAAAACTTGTTACAATGGGTCCTCAACAAATTTGAGTTCCCATTCTACAACTAAATCCTCTATCTCGGATACTGCAAAACACTCATCAATTGCATCAGGAAATCCATAGATTTAAAAAAATTAAATGTTACCTGACCATCCCGAACGCGCATGATAAGCTCGCCCTTCTGTACGTTAATAAGGGTCATTCCAGTTGCTAGGAAAGGCCTTCCAAGGATGATTGGTACCTCTTTATTTGCTTCAAAGTCTAAGATAACAAAATCAACAAGAAAAATAAATTTGTCTACACGTACTAATACATTCTTGATTTTTCCTTTTAGATGTGCTAAGGATAGGTATGCTAATTGAAGTGTAACCATAGTAGGTCTAACTTCACCTATTCCTAACTTGCTAAATATAGGCATGGGCATCAAGTTGATGCTCACACCCAAATTACATAGTGCCTTACCACAATAAGTTGCTCTGATGTTGCAATGTATGGTAAAACATCCAAGGTCCCTCATCTTTGGGGGTAGTTTATCTTATAGATATGCACTGCATTCCTTCGTTAGAGTTACCGTCTCAAATTCTCCAAGTCTGTGCTTCTTGAACAGGATATCTTTCATGAATTAACATAGTTTGGCATCTGCTCAAGTGCTTCTACCAATGGAATGTTGATATGAAGTTGCTTGAGTACGTCTAGGAATTTCTTGAATTGGACTTTCTGCTTCAACTTTTGAAGTCTTTGAGAGTAGATTGGTGGAGGATTCTTAACTTGAACTGGACACTTTGTCTGTTGTAGCACTTCTACATCTAACAAACATGTTATTTTATTAGAATTGACTAGTCCAAAAGTTACCTTATCGAATTTTGCATATTCTGGTTCTGGTGAAGCTAGAATTTCTGCACTTGGTTGAACTTCCACTTTATCTCAAGCATTAGCTACCTCTTCCTTAACTTTGACAGTGTTGGGCTTTAATGTCTTCTCACTCCTCAGAGTCAATGCTTTAACATTCTCTTTCCCTGAATTTCTTGGATTCTCCGTATCACTAAGCAAAGAACCTTGTGGTCAGTTCCTGAGTTTAGTTGCAAGCTAGCCCATTTGGTTTTCCAAGTTTTTCAATGTGGCTGCTTAGTTTTGGATTAAGGCATCATTTTTCGCTATGTAGGTCTTCAACAGGTTTTTAAACCATCGGAAGGTTCAGCTTGAGGTTGTTTCTGAACTTGTTGGGTAAATACAAATGGCTGGGTCAGTCCAATTTGTGCATAAGTGTTACTGGGTCCATCCCCTTGGTTACTCGAAGAAAAATTAAGGTAGTTTCGCCAAGATGGGTTATAAAAATTGGACTGCAGTCCTTGCCTACCTCAGTTTTGGTTTTGGTTCTGGTTACCCATGTAATAAACAAATTTTGGGTTTGATGGACATTCTTCGAACAAGTGCCCTTCCCCACAATAAACACAGGCTACATTTTTGAATTGATTCAGTGGCTAAGCTATAAAATTATTAAACCCATTAGTAGTAAATTTTTTAAGCAGTGAGGATATCGAAGGTACCTGAGATACAAGTGAAGTGAGAGCGTCCACTTCATCTACTACTATGACTCATCTTCCTGACGCTGCTTGGTTGGCTGGCCATTGATAATCATTGTTGGAAATCCTCTCGATGATTTCATAAGCCTCATTATAAGACTTAGAAAGGAGAGCACCATTAGCAAAAGCGTCTACTACAATCCTTATGTGAGCATTGAGACCATTGTAGAATGTCTCTAATTGGATGCAATGAGAGATTCTATGATGAGGGAACTTTTGTAACAATTCATTAAACCTTTCCCACGCCTCATACAAGGACTTGTCATGCATCTAGTAAAAGGTAGTGATCCCATTCCGCAAATTAGCATTCTTGCTAGGTGGGAAATACTTCATAAGAAATATTTCTGCTAACTTTTGCCATGTAGTAATGGAATCTGGTGGCAATGAGTTCAACCAGGCTCGAGCTCTGTCCCTTGGTGAATATGGGAACAACTTTAATCTTAGTGTTTCTTCAGGTACTTCAGCTAACTTGAAAGAGACACTCACCTCCATAAATAATCTTAGATGAAGGTGTGGATCTTCAGTAGGCATTCTATTGAACTGACCCACTATCTGGAGCATCTGAAACATGACTGGCTTCAGCTCAAATTGTTGTGCCTTGATTTTAAGTCTCCTACTACCCAGATTAAGCTTATGAAACAACAGCACGACAAAAATCACAAAAAAATATTTAAATTAGAATTCAACAGAAAAATAAACCAAAATGCAAAATTAAAAATTTCACAAATAGTGTCTTTTAAAAACAGTCCCCGGCAATGGCGCCAAAAACCTAGAACAACAAAAATCTGCAAGTGTACACAATCACAACAATTAATAAAGTGACAAGTAAATGTTGAGTTATCGTACCCACAAGGACTGTGAAAGGAAAATATTTTTGAAATGTAAATCAAACACTTTGGTGATGGGAAAATATGTTGATTTGAAGAAGTGTCTATAAAAATTAAAAATAATTTAACTAAGAAAAATATAAAGTAAAAGCGCCAATGCACGATTTCTGAAAGATGAGTTTTAATCAATATGACATAATTATGCTAGATCAATTACATTCCTTAACTTAGAATTACTAAACCCATGTCATGTTGTTACGAATATTTTCATGGCAACTTGATATTTTGCTAACTAATGCACATACAAACTTACTAAACCAATTAATCCCTTGAAAATATTACTATGTCAATTCAAACAATTAATCAATTTTCATAAGAAAGTATAAGATTAAGTGAAGTAACAATATAGTCCTATATTGAAATAATTTAATTACAATAATCTCACAAGTTATGTAAGGCTAATGAACCATTTAATATCGTCGCTAATTTAACCTTCAGCTACCTTAGAAGATTAAACATGTATCAATTAAATATTGTGTCAATTAATTACAATTTTAATATTATTAATAATTAATTCATTTGTTACCTTACAATTATAATACAAGTGTAACATAAGCATGATTTTATTTCATTGAACAAATTACCAAGGCCTAATAACAACACGAACACGATTATAATAATTTAAGTAGATAGAATGCAATCAATCTAACACGAATTAAATTTAACTCATTTGAATTAAATCAAGAATGACAGCACAACAAATATATATATTCATGATCACAACATAAACAAGAAAATTATAGAGAATGGAACTAGAAAGCAGATCCAGTATTTCTATGAAGCCAGACTAGTGCGCTCCTCTCATTCTCTACTTGTTCTGTCGATCCAAGATCTTCATAAAAACTTGAATGCTGCTACTCGAAGGTGGATGAAAACTCTTTTTCAAGAGGTAAATCGGCAAGGGAATGAAACAAGAAAAATGGGAAAACAAATAAGGGAAAGGAAAAGAGAAAGTGAGTGAGAGAGATGTGTGGGAATGAATATTGTGTAAAATGAAGAAAGGAAGGGGGTTATTTATAGGTGAGAATGGATTCCAAAAATAGCAAATAAATTTCAGCCATTCACTCTCCCATGCATTGAGCAAGTTTGAATGATTTAAACTTTGTTATTTTTAGCTTGAGGCAAAAAGTGAAAGGCACAAAAAGTGGAGGGGTTTGAATAGCATTTAGGAAAAGCTCAAGGGCTATTTTGCAAGTATGAAAATCAGCTAATCAGCTGATTAGATCAGCAATAGGGATGGTTTTGGGCTGCCCAATTGCTTGGTGGTTCAATCCTCTATACTTAGCACATTGGGCCACTTTCTTCTTCAGACTTTTTATTAAGTATTAACACAAGTAATGTTGGATAAAAATTAAATATAAACTATGTATAATAATCATTATCGGACCATCCTTGGCTGGAAAATAATTTAGCCATTCTCTTGATTCACTTGATGCAAAAATTACCCCAACGGTTCAAGCCTTTTGAGGTGACTATGAAGCCAATTTTCACCATTTGTGCAAAACAATTGGAAATAAACCAAATTTGTGAAAATTTATTATAAAAATAATTAAAATTCATTATGTTAATAATTTAAGTGAAAATTAATTATTTTATAAGTAAAGTATGAATTTCAACAAAAATTACTACGAAACTGCAGGAATTAGAGCTCAAAAGGTGCTAAAAAGTCTATATTTTTGTGTTTCCAGTTTCAACCTGTGAACTTACTAAGCTCGTAAAAACTTACTCGTGGTTTTCCCATTTTCTTGTTGATCTCATTTTGTCGAACCAAGCAGTCAAATCAAATTGAAGATCACACTATCCAGCTTTATTTTGGTAGACTTTGAAACTGTTATAGTTGATTTTGTGGCATCTAATAGGTGTGTTTAAGATATGTACATATGTGTTTGTAAAGTATATATGCTTGTGTTGGTTCAAGTTATGTATGAAAGTTGAATGGATAAATGACAAAGTTGTTATTAACTAATGCATGAAAGCTTGTATGTGGATTATAAATTATATGAGAAAGTATGATAGGAAATGTGCATATATGTGATTTGTGATAGAATGAATAATTTGTGATGGCTTGAATGGATGTTGTGGTAATGAATAATTAGTAATAACTTTTAATTTTGTATAACATGCTTAGGCAAGTTTGAATTAGATATAAATGACTTGAATGTTGGATTAGATTGTTGTTTGTGATGGTGCTATATGGCATATTGGTTAGACTTGGGTATGTGGCATGTTTTGATATGTTTTGGAGTGTGCTTAAATAAGTTTAGGGAATGGATATTTGCATGCTAGTTGCATAATAGAATTGGGTTAAAGGCTTATATTTTAAATGGAGATGTGTATGTATCTTTAAAAGTAGTAAGTAACTTGAGCATGAATTGAACCTTTAAACTTATGATTTTTAACCATTTTAAAGAAAGTATCGATCAAAATGATCAAGGTATCAACACCAGCCAGACGAACAGTTTTAAAATTTGACAGAATGTTGATTTCGTATTGGTACTTTTCATTCAGTATTGATAAATCTTTAAAAAATATGTATACCTCAAAAAAGGTATCGATAAAATGTTTTGAATCAAAATTTCCAGATTTGGTAGAAAATCAAAATGGTATCGATATTTTATTTGGTATCGATACCGAATATAAAAATATCAATACTTATTACAAAGATATCAATATTTTGTTCAAGGTTTGAAAAGTTTATAATTTTTTTTTCTTTTTCATGCTCGAGTTCGACCCTTTGTATCTTAATGCTCATTTTAAGCTTTGTTTTTGTATGAATATCATGTTTAACTAAATGTTTTTTATTGATGATTTTTTTAATTGTATTTTGAATTGAAATAGCGAATGTGTGTCCTGTTGTTTATCGTAGCATCTCGTAACCTTAATCTGGTGATAGAGGTGGGCGAGGGGTGTTCCTACCCTACCTTGATCGCTACATAATCATCTTCATCAATGACATTCTAGTTTATTCAAAGAGTGAAGTGGAGCATGAGGAGCACTTGCAGATCTCGAGAAGTTTAAGTTTAAGTTTTGGTTGAAGGAAGTACGTTTCTTGGGCCACTTTATCTCCTTATATGGAATTAAAGTAGATCTCGAGAAGNTTGCAGATCTCGAGAAGTTTAAGTTTAAGTTTTGGTTGAAGGAAGTACATTTCTTGGGCCACTTTATCTCCTTATATGGAATTAAAGTAGATCTCGAGAAGATTAGGGCTGCACTAGGTTCGAATCCACCAAAGAACTTCACATAAGTGCACAATTTCCTTGGATTAGTGGGGTACTAGAGAATGTTCATGAAGGGGTTTTCTATAATTGTGACGGCATTAACACAATTACTAAAAAAGGATGAGAAGTTTTGTTGGACTGATAAATGCCAACAGAGTTTTGACGAGCTAAAGAAGGCATTAACCGAAGCCCCAGTGTTAAGCCAACCAGAATCAGGAACAGAATATGTGGTGTTCACTGATACATCTCTAAATGGATTGGGATGTGTTCTCATGCAAAAGGCAAAGGTGATTGCTTATGCCTCATGCCAGCTCAAGCCTCATGAGAAGACTTACCCAACTCATTATATGGAATTGGTCGTTGTTGTTTTGGCTTTAAAGATTTGGAGACACTATCTTTATAGGGAGAAGTGTCGTATATTTTTTAATAACAAAATTTTGAAGTATATACTTACCTAAAAAGAATTGAACCTACACCAATGACGACGGATAGAGTTGTTGAAGGATTATGATTTAACTATTGAGTACCATCTCGGGAAAGAAAACATGGTGGCAAATGCGCTAAGTAGAAAGATAGTTTCAAATTTGGCGTCCTTGAGAGCAAGAGTATACCTATTGGATGATGGATCACTTCTCGACGAGTTAAGGGCACGACATGTGTTTTCCTTTCTCCAATGCTGGAGTCTCAAATCAAGGATGCGAGGTGTGAAGAGATAAAGGAACGGATAAAGTTTGATGATGTAATAAATTTTAGCCTAGGAAACGAGGGAGAGCTACGTTTCATGGGAAGATTATATGTTCCTGACGAGGAATATCTAGGGCATGAAATTATGAGGGTAGCACACCAAAGACCCTTCTCACTTCACCCAAGGAGCATGAAGATGTATTGAGATTTGAAGAGTTTATTCTGGTGGCTAGGGATGAAGAGGGAAGTTTTGAAATTTTTGATGAAATGTTTAACCTGTCAGAAGGTTAAGGCTGAACATCAAGTTCCTTCTGGTATCTTGTGTTTGCTGAAGATTCCAAAATAGAAGTGGGATTGGATCACTATGGATTCTGTTTCAAGATTGCCCCTTAATGTGTCAAAGAAGAAATCTATATGGGTGATTATTAATTGAATAACAAAGTCAACTCACTTTATGGCGGTGCATACAAACTACTCCTTAGAAAAACTTGTGAAGCTATATATTTCAGAGATAGTTCACCTACACGGTGTCCCCTTTTCAATTATATATGATCATGATCCTAGATTCACGTTAAGGTTTTGGAAGCAGTTGCAGATGTCTCTTGGAACCAAGCTTAGGTTTAGCACTTTCTTCCATCCTCAGACTGATGGTCAATTAGAAAGGGTAATCCAAGTACTGGAGGATATGCTTAGAAGTTGCATCATCAACTTCGGAATGAACTTGGAAAAGTATTTTCCTTTGGTGGAGTCGGCATATAATAGTTTCCATGCCAGTTTGGACATATCACCTTTCGAGACGTTACACGGAAAGAAGTGTCGATCACCACTTTGTTGGTTGAAGCTTAGTGAGAAAAAGTTGGTTGGTCTAAACTTGGTTCATGAAGTAGAAGAGAAGGTGATTACCATTAATAAACATCTAAATATTTCTCAAGATTACTAGAAAGCATACGCAGATCGAAAAAGGAAAGATGTGTCATATGAAGTTGGTGACAAGATGTTTTTCAAGGTCTTACCCTAGAAAAAAATAATTTATTTTGGGTTAAAGGAAAACTCAGCCCAAGATTTATTGGACCTTATGAGATTTTGGAACGTATAGGGCAAGTGGCTTATCATTTAGCACACCCGTCTGAATTGTCCAAGATTCACAATGTATTCCATGTGTCAATGCTACAAAGGCAGTGCTCAGATCTAGATCATGTGGTACAACTAGAGGCATTAGAGGTGGAGCCTAGCCTATCATATGAAGAAGAGCCCGTTTGTATCCTAGATAGAAAGATTAAGACACTAAGGAATAAGGAAATTCCCTTAGTAAATATGTTATGGAGGAACCATAAAGTTGAATATGCTATGTGGGAAAGAGAAAGCAACATAAAATAATGGTACCCTTATCTTTTCGTAGGTAAGAAATTTAAAGGATGAATTTTTTATAAGGGTGGAGGAGTTGTCACACCCTCATTTGGTGAGTTGGTATTGCTTGGGAGATTTTGTTAGCGAGATCGCCTAAGTCACGAGACTTAGATGGGTTAACGTAAGAAAACTTCATGGCGAAGAATTTCGCTAAGCTTCGCCAAGTTTGCATAATTGTATTTTGTGGTTGACGAGTTCCTTATTTGGTGAACCATCCCTCTAATAAGTCTTCCACCCATGTTTCTGCTACTATAACAAATTTGAGTTTTAGGAATAATGGTTAGTGGGACATTTTTATGTCATCTGGCATCCTAGTGGAGGTATTGTGTCAATAACCAGGACACTTGGAGAGCCTCGTATGATGTGATTAATTAGTGGAAGCGTGTGTGCATGATTACTGATTAGAGATTAACCTTGAGTGGGATTTGGGCTAGCGATAGCTATAAATAGGACAACCTAGTAGTGGAGAGAAGATTTTTATTTCATCTTCTCTACTTTCCTTCATTCTCATCAAAGAAAACCCAGAGCTGTTCTTCATCATTAACGGAAGAGCTGTCTATTAAGCTTGTAGAAGCTTCTTTCTTTGAGCTATTTCCTGCCAAAGATATGGGAGAAGAACCCAGTGCTAAAGGGAAAGAACTCGTTGAGTAGAAAGCTGTGAGTGAAGGTTTTTTGTGAGTTCCTTCGTACTTTGAGTTTGTTTTCTGTATTAAAATGTTTAAACTTTCCTGGTATATACCCAGGTAAGTAACCTTAATCATTGGTCCTAGTACGTGTGTCAAAAAGAGACGTGGTATGGAATTAGTGCGTGTACAATTACAGTCAGTAATTCATAGACAGATGTCTTGCATGTGCATTGGTATAAATACTCCTTCCTTAGTGCATAAGCTCCGTATCTAGAATGGTGTAAGGAGATATCGAAGGGTTGATACGTAGGATGATGAAAAGGAGATACAATATATTATGTTTTGTCTACGCTATGGCACTTTGGTGCAAATCGTGATTAGTGAATACTCAGCCTTGCGAGGGAACAATCATATGTTCGAATCACAAGGAGGAATGATGGAGGTACAGAGGTTATGATTGGTATATTAACTCTACAAAGTGGTATGAAGATACATGAATATTGGTTCTTCGAAACTAGGATTAGAAGCTAGCACAAGGAAGGTAGTATACAGATAAAAGGAGTGTATGGTGTTCGAAAATATGTGGACATTGCATGAAGTGTAAAAAAGTACGAGAAACATTCATAAATGGGTAGTCCATAATGTTGTGTACAAATAGAGCAGTAATGATTTGAGTCCGTCATATGCAGGTTTTTATTTGCAGATAATGTCCACTAATTGGTTGTGTCTTTTCGTGTAGGAAATTATACCCGACGATAGTGGCATGTATTTTAGACTGATTATGTTTTGGTTGTGCAGTGTTAGTTGAATTTGATTATGAGGTTGTGCTTTCTTTGGAACTCACTAAGTTCGTATGAACTTAGTTTCTTTTCTTATTATTTTTACGCTTTTAGGTTGGACATATTCGTAGCAGCGATTCAGCCAGATTTGCGGGCTTTTTGTGAGCCATCTTTTGTCTTGAGTGTAACATGAAATTGCTGGGGAATAGGATATCTGTTAGTCTCCGTAGTTTGATTTTAAAAACTCGTATTTTTAAACATTAATTTGTATTTTGTGAATTCTCGTGAGCAGTTTTGTTAGGCTGTACGCCAAACTATTTCAAATGATATCAGTCGAATACAAATGAACTTTAAACTTTTGCTTGAGTGTTAACTCGTTTGCAATTGTATTCGAACCTGTAATTTTTATAAGGCTTCCGCCAAATGTTGCTTCTTCATATCCTATTTATAAGTGGCGTAATATTGTTCGATATTTTGGGTCATCAACCCAGTTCGTGGGCTATCCTCCAAACTGAAGTGATTGGATTTGAATGGTTTCATTAGCTAAGTTGGTTTTAAATTGTGGTGTTCCATACCCGAATCCAACAATCGAATTGGGTGTAGAGTGTTACAAATGGTCTTGAAAAATGCAATTTCTGTCATAGCCCATTTTTTAGTGGTGTCAGAAACAGTGGTTTCGGGGCCACAAATTTGACAATTGAGCCCATAAATATTATTATTTAATATTTACGAGTCAATTATAGTATTAAAATAAATTTTTAATTGGCAAATTATGTTATTTCAATGAATAATTAAGTTCAAGAGGTAAGACCCTAAGGTCAAGTGGTTTTAGAAAATGAGGTATCGGGACTCCATAAACTAAGCAGTAAATATTTTAATAAATATTTACGGAGTATTATTAAGGTTGTATTAAAGTTTCGTTAAGAAATTTTAATGTTTAGATAGTTAATTGATTACAAATGACTAAATTGTAAAGGATGTAAATCTTGATTACTATTAGTTTTGACTGATTAAATGGCCTAATTAGTAATATGGGAGGACCAATAAGGAAATTAGTCCTTATTTTAGATAGTGGACGGTAATGGAGCTAATTTTAAAGAAAAAAATTGAAAGAAATTAGTATTAATGGCAAAATTGTAAATAAAAAGAAAATAATTAATCAAATTTGATGAAACAAGTTTTCTTCTTCATTTTCTTTTCTTCATAACTGAAACCACCATGGAAACATAGCTTGGGAGGTTCAGCCAATATTTTCTCTTGCATGTAAGTTCATTTTGAGTCCATTTCTTGTATTTTTTATTTTTTTGAGATCGTTGCAACCAGGTCCAGCTAGTCCGTACCTTTATTTTTGAATCTGTTAAAATTTTAGAAGTTCCCACTAATTAATTTTGAATTTTTTATGAATACCATGTATTTGAAGCTTTGATTGTGTTGTTTGATGATTTTTTAAAGTGATTTTTGTTAAATTTTGATTTTAGGATTAAATTGAGAAAATGTTAAAATTTTAGGGTTTAATAGTGAATTTAATGTTCATTAGGAACTATATAAGGGCCTAGTATATTCGGCTAAAACTTTGATTTGAGAAAAATGGTTAATTTGATGATTTTCGGGTTAAAGGACTAAATTGAAAAAGTTGTAAAAGTTTGGAATAATTGTGTAAATTTTAAAAATAAAAGGGTGTTAATTGTAAAATAGACTGGAATGTAAAATGTAAGTTGATAATTGAGAAATTTTATATTTTAGATCAAGATCCAGTAGATACTCGTGGAAAAGGAAAAATTACAGAATAATCCCTAAACTTCTGCAACTACTACAATTCAGTCTAGGTAAGTTCATACGGTTTAAAAATTTAAATTCTATATGAATTGTTGAATAGTATAACATGGTATAATAGATATATTTGATTATTTTTTATGAAAGGTTATTTGTGAAATGTTATTGAATTTGATGTATATATGTTTGAACGCGAGATAGAGTACAGTCGAGATATGGTCTGTTATGAGGGATTGGAGAGGAGATGGTTATGGAGTTATGTATATATGTTTCCCGAGTAAACCGAGGTTCAACATTCGTTGCAAATTCTCATGTTATACTCTCTATTTTGGTGTGTTTCGGTTGGACTAGCTCTTATGAGCACTAGTGTGTTTCGGAGGGATTAGCTCTTATGAGCATTGGTGTGTTTCGAAGGGATTAGCTCTTACGAGCATTGGTGTGTTCGGATGAATTGGCTCTTATGAGCATCTGGTGTATTTTGGTTAGATTGTCGATGTACTCTTATCCGCAAGACGTTCATCGAATTGAAAATCTCGATAAGGTGTCTTGTTTCATGATTTTAATGGATTTGTTATATATTTGAGTTTTGAATTGAATGTTACAATTCACCGGTTGAGATTGTGGATGACAGGAACACATATGGTTGATTTTTACGTTTATACTTTGTATTATGTAAATGAAATTAGTAAGAAAAGGAATGGAATGGCAAGTGACTTAACGGAAAGGTTTACAATTATAAGAAAAGGTTTATGCTTATGTACTGTATTCTATGAAAGCTATTTATGTTATAGTTGAGTTTATATGATTGTCAATGAATCTACTAACATGTGAGTTTGATGATGCTTGGATAGGCTTATATTAAACTCATGGTATTGGAAACAGTAAGTAAGTAAGTAAATGGAATGAAACATGATCGTATAGTAACAATGATGAATTAAATGTTATGTTTATATATACATGGTTGATTTCATATGTATCATGAACAAGTATGCTAACTTGAGAGTTTGATGGTGTTATATAGGCTTTATTAATCCT
>CM025153.1:13329424-13346310 GCA_013467495.1 Gossypium gossypioides
CTAGCTAACTCAGCTAGCTAGACTTAGACGTTTTTAATTATGTTAATTAAATTAATTTTGTTTCAGTTTCTTAAAGCTTTAATTACATGTTTGTTTGTTTGTTTGTTTTTATTAAGTATGTACTAGTTAGGACGACATCAAAGCATGTTTAATTCAGACCTATTAACATGTTTCATTTTCGGATAGATTTAATGCATGACTAGCAAGTCAGCTTCCTTAATGGTGTCCTGGTCAATTACATATTTATTTATGTTCAATTTATCTTATTGAAGCTTTAACTGTGTGTGTGTTTAATTATTTCTTACAGGTTGCTGGAAAGGAGAAGCTAACATCCATCTATTCAGCTGAACATACATAAATCTAGCTGATTCATTGTAGCTCATTAAATATGGAGCATGCACCCGAATTGTGCATGAATGTTGGGAGCTAATTTTTTTAGCTGAAAATTCATGTTCTTAGTTGATACATTGGAGCCATTTAATTGAAGAGAAACGTACCTGATTGTGCATGAACGAAGGGAGTTATTATTCAACTGGATGTTCATGTATCTTGCCGATACATTGTTGCTAATTAATGAAGGATTCATGCACCCAATTGTGCATGTACCTTGGGGCTGCTTTGTGCATTCTCCAGCGGAATTATTCATGAACTTTTGCCAAAGATTATGAGCTGATCAGCTAACTTTCCAAGTGACTCTTTGATTCCTGCTGTTCACACCTACATAACCGAATGTTCACACTTAAAGACCATTCGACTGCCATCAAGTTCATTCATCAGTAGAATTCCCATCCGGTGCACCTATAAACATCAACTGCATTCACCGAATCAATCTACATTTGGCTCACCAATCGAAGCCATGAACCAAGACTGATCAGCACTTGCATTCACCGAGTTTATTGGATTGTTTTCAGCTGGATATTTAATTTAGCTTAATTATTTTGTATTTAATGATTGTCTATTCGGCTGGTCATATTTCAGCCTATAAATAGTTTCTTTTGTAAACTTTGGAGGGACTTTGGAATCATTTTTATGAAATATATATTTTTGGGTTTTCACTCTCATTGTTCTCCGAGATTCAGCTTGATTTATCTAGCTAAGCTAGTGGCGTCAATCTTGTTTGTTTTCTGAACTTATCACTCGTCTGAGTGTGGCATTCACCCTTGATACTGTTGGTTCCTATCACGTTAGATAGTGGGTCATGGTCCGATTTCAACAAACCATTTTCACCTTAAAACTGATAAGATTCGGGTCCTTAATTGGTATTAAGGGTTCTTTCTTGTTTTAAGTTCTTTATATCCATCTTTCCATCATTTTAACTTTGTTTTATCCGCTGCCTAAACAACTATCTTTTTATAACTTAAGCATTTTGTTAAAGCAAAACGAAAACTACTTAATTTATGATCGGGCAACAAAATGACTCAATTACATCTCGTAAGTGAGTTCGTATCACCAGCAACGGCGCCAAAAAACTTTATTGAAGTCCTAAACTAACTAAAAATCTAACTAAGGCAAGTGCACCTATCAATTAATAGTATAGCTACAGTGAGCAAAGATATCATTCCCACGAGTACTAAAAGTACTAGTAATTATTGTCTTTCTATTATTTAACTGACAAATTAGAGAGACTAATTAAAACTAAAATTAACTAAATTAATTAATAAAAGAATACGACAAAGAACGAATCGATGAAATAAACGATTAATATCCAAGAAGCGAAACAATACCTAGGAAAGAATCCACCTAGGTTTCATCTGTCATTATCAATCTGAATTAAATAATTTTTTCACTTAGTATCTTGATCCGTAGAAATCCCTAAATTATGCTAATATCTCTTTCCAGAGTAAGAGCAATTGACTCTAGTTTGATAAATTAATTTTTTTTTCTAATTAAAACCCATATTATTGCATTAACTCGATTAATCTCCTTATTGGATTTTACTCTAATCCAGTAGATTTATGTCGTCCTTCTAGGACTGCATGCAACTCCACTTATTTATGCTAGATCTACTATTAAACAGGGACTTTTCCTCCTCTGATTTAAGCACTTCAAACATGGATTATTAGTCTAGAAATATTAAACCAAGAATTAAACACTCATAATTGAGATCAAGATTCAAGTATTTATTGCACAAAATAGAAATTAAAAGACAGAATTCATCATAGGGTTCATCTCCTAGGTATTTAGAAAATTAGTTCATAATTGCAAATAAAAATATCTCAAAGACAGTATAACCACAAGAAACAAATAAACTCATAATAAACTTCAAAGAAAGAAAAATGTGATCTTCAATCTTGATGGAAATCTACTTCAAAGTCAGTTTCAATGGTGTTTTTTAAGTTGATTTCTTGAGTATTCTCTGACGACTTACTCTCATCTTCTTATCTTTGTCATAAATAGGTCTTAGAATTCCTGAAAAACCTAAAAATTATATTTTTTCACGTGTTTGAAATGCAATTTGCGATTTCTACACGGTCTAGCACATGGCAGCCAGTGTGGCTTACACGGCCATGTGTTCAGCCCGTATGGAATGGCCAAGCCCTTGTGACTCTTGAAACTTGCTCTGATTTTTCAATTTTCACTCGTTTTTCGCTCTTTTTGCTCCCAAATGCTCTCCTAAGTGTAGAAACATGAATTTAAAGGATTAGGAGCATAAAATTCACCATTTTAAATCGAATAATCATCCAAAAACGCATTAAGAAAGAGGCTAAAACATGTTACTTTTAGCACCTATCATTAATATATTATCTTTTAAAACTTTTCTCTATTTCTTTATAATGAGAAATTAGTTAAAATAAAAAAAAATTGTTTTAAACCAAGAATTTAAGAGAGTGTAACATCCCACCCGGCGAAGTCCTAACAATTGAATTGTTGTTTATAAAAGTAAGACTTAAGGGTAAGTTTGAAATGCCCAACGTTAGGATTCGATTAAGTATAAGGACTTTCTGAGTGCGCCAGTGATGTCCTGGTTTGGCGGATTCTGAATGAAAGGAAAGGAATCCATGGTAACTATAGTATGTACAACATATAGGATATTTTGAAAAAAAAACAAAACTTATGGCTAAAATTGAAGAAAGGGAACTATAACGAGTCAAGTGTACTAGTAAGAATGTATATGTATAAATATGGAACATAGTTATAAAGAAGTATGACTAGCGAAGAAATGTTCGCCTAAAAGCCCCTTGCTGCGTATAGAGTGGGTGGACTTTGAAAGGAAAATAAGTAAATAAGGATTCCTCGTTAGATAACTATGAGTAGTGAAATAAGGCTTATGGCTATGTAAAATGATTTTTAGGATATGAGTCCACGCTAGTGGCAAGTACACCCTGTAACCAATGTGGTCCCATACTAGTAACTTATTAGGTAAGTTGGGTGGGAGCTAACCAAGCGTGAACTAGAAGTGTTAAAGGCTAAATGAGTAATCAGATGAGTTTCATAGAAGTGACAAATTTGGATAAGACAACTCAGTATTGATGTGACGTTTGCCAAGTTCCCATAAAGACTTAAGTTAATTTTAAAGGACACTCGGTTTAATTTAAGGGAGAGTTATCTTCTTTCTTAATAACTAGGGCTAAAAGAATATGGAAACATCTCTCTAAGATGAGTATGAAACCCTAATTTTTTTTAGTGATTTTCCATCCTATCAAGGTATGTTTCATGACTCTTCTGGTCAAGGAAACACAAATTTGTAGGTATGCTTTGAAAAAAAATAGGGCTTAGTGATACGTTTGGGGTTTAAAGTGATGATAAATGTTACCCAAATGGGTTCTAACAAAGTGTCTCTGTTTATCAAGGTGGAGGAGGCTGTAGCATCTTGTTGAATGATGGATCTGGAGCCCAAACTATCGATTCTACAATGAAAGGCTAGATCTAAAGTTTAAACGGCCTCTGAGGTTGTTAGGTGAGTCCTTAAACTGACTCATGCATACATAATATACCATCTAGAAACTTGTATGCTAAGTGATGAAATCATGAAATTTGATGTGATGGCTCTAATGAGGAGCATAAGATTTATGGACTTGCATGTATGGATAACATGAAGTCTTGTAGTCAAAGTATGAAACATGAATCTTGACGTTAAAAGATGCTTGTGTTTGGATAATGGAAATATGTTAATGTGTCTAAAAGGTCTAGATGTGTCTGTTACGAGTAAGTAAAGATCTGATAAGTTCATGAAAGATGGGTCTAAGTATAAAGAGTCAGTGTCTGTCTCCGGAGTCGTCAAAAGGATCCGTCAGGACTAAAAACACGAATCTCTAAAAAGGATAAGTCCATGGCCATGGCGCTAAAGGACCATACATGTAAGACCGTAACTGATGGGTTGTGGGATCATATGAAAAGTAGACCATATCATGTAATACTGTAATTGGTGGGTTATGGCATCATACCGAAATAAGATCATATCGTGTAAGACTATAACTGGTGGGTTATGGTATCATATGGGAAAAAATTAAGGAAGGTTATTACCTAATATGGTTATCTGTGTGTCCCAAGACAATGAGGGGCAAACCTCACTAAGTGTGAGTCTAGGCAAATCCCTATCGCCTAAACCACCAAGAAAAGAAAAGCCTTTGTTGCAATCTCTATTTAAGGAAACCTTTGTGGAAAAACTTTGGAAAGGTAAGCTTTTGTGGCGAACCTATTGAAGAGGACAACCTTTGTGGCAAAACTCTAGAAAAGTAAGTCTTTGTGTTGAATCTGTTAAAGGATAGCCTTTGTGGCAAAACCCTGGAAAGGTAAGCCCTTATGGCAAACCTCTCAAGGAACGCTTGTGTGGAAAATCGCTAAAAGGAAAAGCCTTTGTGGCGATCTCTATCAAAAGAAAGCTTCTGTGGCAAACTCTGGAAAGGAAATCCTTTGTGGCAATCTCTGTAAAGGAAGCTTTCGTGGCTATATCTGAAAAGGAACACCTTCGTGGTGCAACCTAAGGACAGGATACCTGGGTGGCAACTTTGTAAAGGAAAGCCCTTGTGGCTAATACAAAGGAAGCCTTTGCGGCTATTTAAATGAAGGAATGCCTTCACAAAAAATTTTGAATGAATGTCGTGTAATGAATTAGGAAAGAATGGCATGAATGGTCCTTTGAAGGCAAAGTAAATATATGACTCTGAAGGTATGATGAGTGTAAGAGATAATGTATGAGACAAGTAGAAAGAACAAAGTATCCAGCAAACTCTGAAAGAAAGGCACCATATGTAAATGAATTGGCAAACCTCGCATAGAAACAAGAAACAAACGGTGAAGCTAGAGTACGCCAGAATAGATGGTGAATCTGAGATATGTGTTATAGGCATGTATAGATAGTACCCTAAAGTAAGGAAGATCTGGGTGAACTCTGTGTGGAGTAATGAGCGTAGTCTACCTTGCCCAAAGATAGAGGTAAAATCAGGATGTATGAAATAAGATTTTAAGTTCGCTAATAAGGAAAACAAAGTGGTTAAAAACCATGTAAAGATAAGATTTTAAATATAGACATAGAAAGTGATGAGATTGTAAGTATAATATGCTCAAAGGAAAAAAATGTCATTTTAGTTTGGACCTCGAATTTAGAGCCTAGTAGAGTGAAAGTTTAATGAATATGAAAGGAAGATAAGTCTTTAAAGACACTGAGAGGAAGACAAAGGTATAAAATATAAAAGAGTTATTACAGTCTGTTAAAGGAAATCTTAGTGAAGTAACCGCCAGAAGGAATAAGGAAAAGTCAAATGACACATGAAGGACATGCGAAGCATCTATCACACTTTGATATAATGAAACATGCATTTAAGGATTATCTCACTAAGTTCTTATGAACTTACTAAATTTATTTCCTATTTCAGGTTGTAAAGGAGTATGCGTAGAGGGACGATGCTAGGACTACGCCAAGGAGTGGCGGATCAGGCTATTATGCATACAGAGGAAGTTAAGTGGCGTGCTTAAGTCTGAGCATAAGTTTATTAGGTAGCATTCCAATATGTATACAGTTTGCCAAGAGATAAAATAGAAATTGATAAAATTTTATTATCATGAATTGTATATGTAACCATACAATGTACACCCATAAGAGACTCTGTCATATTCATAGATAGAACTTTTCCTTAGGCAAAAAGTTTAAGTTACATCTGTTATAGAACGTGACACCTAATACTCAGATCCGATTCATCGGGTCAGGTGGAGGGTGTTACAGAGAGTATCTTTAAAATTTTTTAAGTTTTTCGTGTGGTAAAACTCGAGATCCGGACCTGGTGAATCGGGTCGAGTTAAGGGTGTTATAGTAGAACCTTATTAAGGTGTTCATCATGTTCATATTTGGTTTTGTAATAGATTAAGATATCATCGATAAACACAACGATGAACTAATCAAGAAACGATCCATGAAGGCGACAGGAGCATTGGTTAAACCGAATGGGATTACAAGGAATTCATAGTGGCCATATAGGATTTTAAATGCAATTTTGGGCACATATGCCTCCTTTACCCTAAGTTGATAGTTCCTCAACCTTAGATCTATTTTAGAAAACAACGTGGCACCTCAGAATTGGTCAAACAAGTCATCGATTCTGGGCAAGGGATATTTATTCTTAAAGGTTAGCTTAATTAACAATCGATAGTCTATACATAGCCTTAGGGAACCATCTTTTTCTTGAAAAATAGATCTAAAATATTTATGGAGAACGAGGGATTATATGCTTGTGTATTCCAGAGGAGATCTTACTCCTATTAGATATACTGATTATGACTATTAAACATGTCAAGATTTGAAGAAATCAACATTGGGTTGTATTTTGTCCTAGACAACGAGTCCATAGTGTGATTAAGTGCCAAGCAGAGATACATTGCTAACTTCACTATAGAGGGTCGAATATGAGGTATGAAAAAACTATGGCACTATAACAGTACGGATATAGTTAAACCTAAAAGAAACTAAATAAGGATAAAACACATTAAGGGAGACGGTAGTGTTTGATGGGATAGTGGATGTAGTCAAAGATCGCATCTGATGACAAACCTTAGGGATTTGTTTTTCCCAAACTCTAGTAGCTAGACAGCTCTTTGGGAAATATATGGATGGGAATAGGAATGCGAAACATGACTCATCTACTTCACTAGGGCAATTGAGAGACTGTTGGATCTAGTGCCCTAAGTGTAGTATTTTCGTCTAAGTACACTTATAATTTTTCGAACAGATTGGTTAATAAAATTAGTTATGAATTAAATTAATACTTTGTATATTGTCCTCACATGATTTTTGCACACAAAGTAAAATGGAAGAAAATGTTGCTTACTGGTTTTTTAATGTTTAACTAATCCTAAGCGGTATTACATGGTTAGATCTTAATACGAAAAGACAGCTTGTATTAGTATACAAACCTCAGCATGTCCTTAGTCTAATCAGAAATGAGCAAACCAATTGAAAGACTACTATGTCGACTATCAAGTCAAATTAAGGAGATGTTTTGTCTTGGGCATCAGAACGAATGGATCCTAAAAGATAAAGATATAGATGTGACTTACTATACTGACAATACATAGGACATGAACCAAGTAGAATAGATCTTGAATCCATTTTTGGATTTATTCTATAACACCCTATACCCGACCCGATTTACCAGACCCGAATGTAGGACGTCATAATACTTATATACTGAACAAAATTGTTCAACTGGTGAAAAATCATACTGGACGTACTTCTTATTTATTTAAAACTCTTTTCGAGGTCAAAAGATTTGAATGAAACGTTTATAATTTATAACAGACTCTTAAAAGCAGTATAAAGCATTACAAATTAAATCTTTGATAAGACAGACATATTCGTGGCATGTAATACTATTCACCATTTGAAAACATATTCCCAAAAATTTCCCTCTATATGCATAACATCGCACTACAATCAACCACCTTAGCCCATTCCTAGCTTGGTCCCTTCTAGCGAACTGGTTCAACTCAAGAACCTGCATTACAAATAAACACCCATAAGTTCAATAAAACTTAGTGAGTTTTAACCATTTTTACCTTTAAATGATGATGTTGAATTCCTTGACTTAAGAATCCTAGACTTCCTTTTAGATTTTAAAGAATACTTTTCTGATTCCTGGCGGATAACTATACGTCAACCTCTAACTTGACCACATTGTCCACTTTCCACTTGATTGGCGAATTACAAACTTCCTACCTTATAGGGGATCCTATTTCACAATTTCTTAAAGATAGAAATTGGATACATTCTTCATAATGATATACCTACAGACACTACTCTTAGCGGATTCATATACTAGNNNTCTGGTGGCTGTCGGAATACCAATCACGCCATATCTTCACGTCGATCTAGACAACGAATTTGGTTCAATGAAAGTAATATTTTAGATCACCCAATGGAAGTTTAGATAACATCAGATACAAAAGGGAAAAACTTCTAGATTTGGCGGACACTTACATCACCCATAATTACTTATATACTAAGCTTTCTTTCTGACCTAGTGAGTTACTATGGCAGATTCATCAGTCGAGTACTCTGTCGAGGACACCTTCAGAAATGTCTCAAAGGCATGCCCAGTTCTCACCATAGAGGCAGACTAACAACTCACCACTTAGGTGATACAAAATTCGCCTGACAAGCTTTCCAGACATTACACCACATAAGCTTTACAGGTAACCAGTCTTAAGGAATTCCCAAATAAATTGCCAAAAAGGCTTTACAGGTGACTTACCACAAAGGTACCACATAAACTATCGTGTTTGACAATATGGATTTGTCTAAACTCAGCATCACCTGAGGTTTGCCCGTCAACGCCCCAGGGACACGCAAAAACCCTAGTAGACAAATGTAGCTCATCCGCCATTCCCAAAAAGTGCCATGGCCATTGTTTTTTTTCATCTCTGCCGCATTGGCCTTTTCTCATTTTTTTTGTCGCAAGGACATCATCAAAGCACCAACGCAAGGTCTGTCATCGTGTTATATACTTTACTGACACTCCATCAGAACCCCCTTATCACCAACCATTCGTGGTCTTACATCACTCGAATAACATAATAAACACATCTACACAAATTTCACTCACAATCTTAACATAATCATACTTCCTAACACATAATTTCACATGCATTCTTACCATACATTGTCATATTCATGTAGTGTATCGTACACTTCAGCACATACATACAAATGCTTCACAGAGAACACACACAACCATATATACATACAGTAACTTTTCAAGAAGATATGTTCATCTATATGAACATCGACCGTACAAGGAATCATCATAATATATTGTGTAGAAGTCAGGTCTAGAAATTCACCAGAAACTTACCATTACTTCAATTTGGAGTTTCTGTTTTAATTGTCCTTCCAAATCTAGTAGCAACTACTACTTACAAGATCATGGAATTTCTATTAGAATCCTCATTTACAGATAATTTACTAACGTTTCAACTACATGTGACCCCCATGCAAGGCCTTTCACTCACACCCTACTATTCTTACACCTTTTAATATCCTTCTTCAATAACAATCATAACATATAGGACTATAAGACTTACTAGAAGCTAAATCATCCATTGATTAAATGAGGTCTTAGCTCTATCTTAACGAAGAAGAAAAGAACATTTAGGTTGGAAAGAATAACCAGAACGTAAAGTAGAAAGTAAAGTCATTTGAAATGTCTTCTCTCTTACTAGATATAAACTCCTTGTCCCCCTACTATGGACTCTAACAAGTGATGATGCTTACCTTACCTAAATGTCCTAGTTTCCTATAAAGAAAAATTTGGAAGAAGGTAAAGAGAATCTAGCAAAGATCTTTGTTACTTTTTGACCAATCATAGGAAAGCTAAAATCAATTCAACTGACTCCCAACTCATATCGTCACAAAAACCAACTTGAACAGTGCTCAAGCAAACTGAGCGTACTATAATTTGACAGTGACTCGCGTATGATATGGTCATAAAGACAATTAAATCTCCTACAGCATCCTTAGATACTTGATAAGCTCTTCGTGCTCAACCAATATTCTGGTCGTACTCTTCATTAGGCGTACTTTTTCTTGGGCGTAATATTTCTTTGCTTATAGATACCCTGAAATTAAATCCTTAGATACTGCTAACAGGTAAATACTTTAACGCTAGTGTGCGTCAACACTCTGACTCACCAGCAAGCCAACAGGATGGCAGATTATGCTACCACATTGCTAAATCAGTTTACATACATACCTTACTCACCCTTTTGGATCTGTCGTTTTTAGGGTGTGACGTATTCACTTGTGACGTTCATAGTGTGGCATACCTAAATCCTGAATGGATGACGGATTATGTATGTGTGACTCATACACTTTGATGTAAGTAAAAGCTTGAGTTTGAATAGATAAGGAACCAAAAGCTGGTGTGTTGGGTGTACGACTTCTGTAGTATGTAGCATTATTAACAACGATAGAATTCACAGCCCGAGACGTGGGTAAATGATATCCCCTCATTGGCTTTACATGGTTGATGAAAAGTAAACATGGCCATGGGTCATTCGTCTTTGTGATGAATTACTTGATTAATATTTTATAGTAATTGACTTTTCGTGAAGGAATATGTAATGGTTACCATGAGATAAAATATGATCATATTGGGAGAGTGGATATTATCCCAAAGAGGTCACGGATATCCTATGAGGGTAACACATTTATGACAAGGTCATTGGACGAGCACTGAGTAAATTCTTTGGTAATGGTATGCCATTAGGGAGAGCTTAGTGACGATACTATAGTGGAATTACTTTGTTAGTAAATGAGTTTATAAATCATTTAAGCCATAATTACATATGTCCAATCAATCTCTCCACTAGCTCGTTGAAACCAAAAATGAATTGCGTGTTTGAATCAAAATGAGTTGAATGAATAGAAATTGAGAAATGAAAAACATTCAGAAATGACTACAGCTTTCTCTGAAATGGAGAAATGGAGTCATTTGGAAATGAATGTTATTTTCTCAAAAATGGAAATGAAAAATGATTCATTTGCAAATGCACATGGATTACTTAGAAATGATCGGAAGAATGATTTTATGTTTTTGAGCTGTTTTAAAGCCCGAAAATGAAACTAAACCATTCGATCATAGTGAACAAATTGAATTGTGAAATATTAAATATATTTTTTTGGAAATTTTACCAGAGGTAAAATCATTATAATTTTGTCGGGGGTAAATTTGGGATGAGAAAATTATTTAATTGGAAATAGAAAAATATGTATAAGGTTGAATTAAATTATAAAATGTTGAGTTAAAATTCCAAATAGCACATATAATTGGGCCCAATACAATGAAAGGCCCAAATCCCCATCATAATACATTTGAGGGGAAGCACGCCCTATTAGCTTCTCTCCCTTTTCTATTTGGACTAGGAAGTTGTTTTTTTATTTGAAATAAACATCTACAATTCAAAAAGGGTTCTACCTCCTCTCCTTATAAATAGATGACATCGATAAAGTTATTTACATAACTTAGAGAGATTGTTACTCTGCCAAAAAATAGAGAGAATTTATTTGTAAATATTAAATATATTTTTTCTAGAATAACAATTCTACCGGTTTCTATTAAAGAAGAGAGAATTTTTGTTTTCACCCCAAAGATAAAAGAAAACTTTTTCCTAGTTCTGTGTTTTGATTCAATTGGTTCGAGCCCACACTCAAAGCAATTTGTGGTACGAGAATAACGAAGACGATCGTTTGGTTGAAAGTAGGAAAATATCAAGGATCAGCTTATTTGAAAACAGATGTATGATTTCGGTCTAAGGTTTATTGCTATAAATATTACAAACCGGTCAATTTTCAAAATTTTAATTTTTTCTGTGCAAGAAAATCGTTTTCAAACCAGAATTTTTCCAACAGAGAGTGTCTTGTCTTGGGCATCGAAGTGGACGACTCCCAGAAGATAGATAGATAGATGTGACTAGCTAGACTAATAGCACATCGGACTTGACGCAAGAATAATAGATCTTGAATCTGTTTATGCTTTTATTCATTTGTGACATTCACAATGTGGCATACCTTAATTCTGAGTGGATGATGGACTATGTATGCGTGACTCGTATACCTTGATGCAAGTAAAAGCCTCTGTTCAAATAAATATGGAACTGAAAGCTGGTGTGTTAGGTATACGACTTCTATAGTATGTAGCATCATTCACAATAGTCAAATTCATATCCCAAGACAGGAGTAAATGATGTCCTCTCATTAGCATTACATGATAAATGAAAAGTAAACGTGGCCACGGGTCGTTCATCTTTATGATGAATGACTTGATTATTATTTAATAGTAATTGGCTTTTCGTGAATGAAGATTTAATGGTTACCATGAGATAAAATATGATCATATTGGGAGAGAAAATTTATCTCAAAGAGATTAAGGATATTCTATGAGGGTAACATACTTTTGACAAGGTCATTGGACAAGCACTGATTGTGTTGCTTTCGTAATCGCATGTCATTAGGGAGAGCTCAGGAATGACTTCGTGACTAACCGCTGCCAGACATGCGAATGTCTAGGCTGGAAATACTGTAGCAAAAAGATAATTAATTAAGTAGAAGCGTTTGCAAGTATACGGGTCAAATTGTAATATAGTAAAATGTTACAACGAAACACTCCGGAAAGTATTCCAAGGATCGTACCCAAGAGAGGTTGAATTATATTAAAATTTATTTTCTACACTAACAGGGCTAAACAGTAATAACTTAAAACTATAGTACGAAGAACCAAATTAAAATTAATTAACTGAAATAACATAAATTAAACAAAATTAAAAAAAAATTAACAATCGAAATTAATCCAATCAAGTAAGTAGAAGATTAACTTACGTCAGTGTTCCTAATTAACTTCAGGATTCAGATTTTAGCGAATTAGCTATTAATTAACTAGTTATTACCTTTCAGCCTTTAACTAATTAACTAATCGACCAATAGTCACTTATCTTTCCACCTCACTTTCTTGATCAAGATAAATTATGATTTACTCGGTAAACTTATCTTTCGATCTCGTTTATCCTAAATTACTTCCTAGGGTCATCAATCTTAGGGTTTAATCGCACATTGTGCAAGCCAAGTTGTAACATCCTACCCGATGAAACCTTAGTGTTCAAATAATATCTACAAAAGTAAGGCATAAAGAGTAAGTTTTGAGTGTGTGTAAAGTATAAGAAGTTGAAGTTGATTAAGTATAATAATTCTTTGAACAGGCCTATAACGCCCCCGTTTCGATGGGCATAAGGTTCAATATAGTCTTTGAAAAGTACGATTGGCGAATTGGTAATCTCCCAAGTGTTCTTTCTGGCGTATAATGGGGGCGAACACAGTTGTGTGTTCTAGATGTTTAGAGTTCCATGCCAGATAATTGTGATTTGATAGAAGAGAGATGTGGTTAGGTAAATAGATACTGAAGGTATGAGCCCATGTCAGAAGTAGTACACCCTTTTCCCCGTGATATTGTACAGGTTAAGTTAAAAGGTAAATTGATTAGGAACTAGCCGAACGAGAACTATGATAATTAAAAGAGAAAGGAAAAGTACTCAATTAGTTTTCTCGGAAGTTGTAGACCCTTGATAAGACAAGTCAATAGTGATGTGACATTTGTCAAGTTCCAATAAAGACTTCGACTATATTAATAGGTCTTCAAGTTGAAATAAAGGGAGTTCTCTTCTTCTCTTTTGAAAATATTGAAATCTAAGGTTGGAGTAAAGGAGAAGCATTTTTCTTTAAGCTGGATCTAAAACTCTAGATTCTTCTAGAAATTTCTCCATGTCGAGGTGAGTTTTATGGCTCTGAAAGGTAAATCTACATGAATTTCTGAAGAAGTAAGGCTTTGTTTATGGGTTATTTGTGTTTAAGATGATGGAAAGGTTATCTGAATGTATTTTTATGGTGTTCTTTTGTTTCGAGAGGCAATGGTTGTTGCAACTCCTAAAAGGTCTTAAATCTAGAGCTCAAGCTATTATATGTTCTTGTCAGGTGAGTTCCTAAGCTGACTCTTGTATGTGTGATTGTGCATCTGAGAAACTTCTGTGAAAAGTAATTAGATTATAAGACGGAAGCCAGAAAAGTATGGTGTGACGATTTTATATAGAATGAATGTTTGATGGACCGTGTACGTATAAATTACATGAGACATGATAAACTAAGTATGTGATGTGAAATTGGAAATCAAAGGATGCTTGTATATGAACGATTGTAATGTATAAGTGTATGTTGAGAGCATGTTATGATTTATGTCTATCAAAAGTGAGTTAGAGTATGATGAGTTTGTATCTGTCTCCGTGGAGTCGTTTAAAGGAGTCCATCAAGACTTTAAACATGATTTTCTGAAATGAAAAGTCCATGGCACTATATTGTGTAAGACTATAGCTGGTGGGATATAGCATCATATGGAAAGACCATATCGTATAAGACCATAACTGGTGAGTTATGGCATCATATGGAAAGTACTAAAGAAAGGTTATTACCTAATAGAGTTCTCTACATAACCCAAGACAATGAGAGGCAAACCTCACGTAATGTGAGTCTAGGTGAATCCTTATCATGAACGCGCTAGAAAATGAAAGTTTTTGTGGCAATCTATAAAATAAAAGCCTTTGTGCCAATCTATGAAGTGGAAACTTTTGTGGCAATTATGAAATTGAAGCCTTTGTGACAATCTCTAAAATGGAAACCTTTGTGGAAATCTATGAAGTTAAAGCCTTTGTGGAAATCTATGAAATTAAAGCCTTTGTGGCTATCTATGGAAAGGAACGCCTTCGTGGCGCACTCTGCAGGAAGGCCCTTATGGAAATCATCTGAAGGAAACGCTTTTGTGGCAGACCCTGAAGGAGAAGAATGGTAAGTATGACCAACCCTTGAAGAATGATATGTATGGCTAACTCTGAAGAATGATAAGTGTGACAAACCTCGAAGGAATAATATGTGTGGCGAACATTGAAGGAATAGTACGTATGGCAAACTCTGAAGGAATAGTACGTATGACAAACTCTGAAGAAACTGTTCCGCAAGAAATGTCGTCGCGTATCATACATAGTCTTAAGATATGTCCAGAGAAGATGGAACATGCCAAAGAATGTGGCAAATTCATAGTATAAACCAAGCAGAATAGAAGAACAACTCAATCAATATTATTTTGTAGGTATGGGCTCCAGCATGGGAATAGTTAAGGAAACACGAAAAGACTGGGTGAAGAATGCAAGTAATGTACTGGAGATGCTAAGGGTTAGGAATGATCACAAAACAAGGCATGACGTCTGTGGTATGAAGAAGAGGGTATTTGCCAAAGTCAAGTTAAAGAACGAAGAATAATGAGATGATAATAAAATCACCAGATGCATAATACTGAGACAATACAAGTAAATGAGGTTTAACTCACTAAGTTCTCATGAACTTACCTCTATGTATTGTGTCACAGATAAGCACATTTGGGTCTGCATCAAGAGGGACGATGTTAGGGCTACGCCAAAGGAGTGGCGAAGTGGGCTATTATGCATACAAAGCAAGTCTAATGTCGTGTTCGAGTTTGGTTTGTTTGTAGAAGTCTTTCACACGGGATAATTACAATATACTAGGACATCAATTCAATCATAGTCGTAAATAGTCTCTTTGTATGTACCAAATAAATTCTTGCATTAATCACACCAATGTATTACTTAGACAAATTTATAATTAAATAGTTGTAATCGAATGTAAATTGTCTGTTTGAGTGAAATTCATATGTTCATGAGTAGTAACACCCTGGATTCAGATCCAGTTCATAGGATCGGGTTTAGGGTGTTACACAACTAACTAAAAAACAAACCCTAATTCTTCCATTAATTATTCTTGCATCCGATTGTTAATCTCCCTAAAGAAATTAGCCACTCATGGATCTAAATGTAATTTTCCCTAATTTCATATTCAACATGCAAAGTAGATAATTAAATAGAAAAAGGGAATAAGAAAATTGATCTGTTTTGATATTGATTTGTGCTAAAGTCGAAATTCTTTTGGAAGTTACGAAGATAATCTCAATTGTAATTGAAAACCAAAAAAGAAATTACTATAAACTAATTAAATAAAAGCTTGAATCCAAATTGAATCCAAGTTAGAATAATGGAAAGAAAATTTCATTTAGTAATTACAGGACTAACCTGAAAGAAAAGTAAAACTAAAATAAAATCCTAAAACTAATCTAAACGGATCACTCAGCCAAGCCTCCTAAACTGTTCAACACCTTTATTCATAGCCAAATTTTCTGTCCTAACTAGATTAAATAACAACCCTAAAACTGAATAATATTTATTGTGCGGATGAGAACACCTCTGACTTAAATTCCAGTTCATCGCTCTGGTGTTGCGACACCATAAGACCGGTATCGCGACACCGCCTTTTGAGGGTGAATTATTTGGATTTGAAGCCCGATATTGCAACACCACATGCCGGTGTCGCGACGCTGTCGTTGTCCTTCGCGTTCTCAACTCGAAGATAGTGTCTTGCGCACTCACTTGATTTGTTAGTTCATCCTTAGGCCCGTATTGGCTTGTTAAGTCATCACATGGCTAAAAATTGCGTAAAAACACTTATTTTACTAAAATTAAACATAAACTAATAAATACGGAAAATGTAATAAAATCATATAAAAGAGCTAGAAGCAAGTTCATTAAGTGCCAAAAATACTCTAATTTTCCACAATGAATTGTGGCAGATCGGTGACTAAATAAGTTTATAATTAATATGTGAAAAGATGGAACTTAATTATAAATCATTTGAGCCTTAATCACATATGTCCAATCGGTCCCTCCACTAACTTGTTGAAATCAGAAATAAATTGCATGTTGAATCAAATGAACAGAAATGGTAGGGTTGGAGAAATGACAAAAATTTAGAAATGAATGTGGTTTTCTCTCTAAACAAAAATGACCTAAAA
>CM025153.1:13350360-13363064 GCA_013467495.1 Gossypium gossypioides
TTTACCGTAATAGAATCTATGAGAAAATATATTTAATTTTCTTATTCAAAAAATTCACAATGACTAATTAATTTAATTTCATCTTCAAACTTCAATTTTTTTTAATTATAATTAATTAAATAAAAATTCGCAGAATCTTAAATTAATTCCTTAGTCATTTCTAATACTTAGTGAGAAAACACATTCACAGTGGATAGTGAGACATGTGATCTATTTCTCTTACTTTATTGTTTTCATTCATTTTTATTCATTAGTCCTACATGCTATTTGTTTCTAGATATCTCGAGCCAGCGGAGGGACCGATTGGACATATATAATTAGAGCTCAAATAATTTATAATTAAGTTTCGACTTTTGCCTATTAATTATAACATTATTTAGTAATGAAATCATTCCACTAAAGTATTGTGACTGAGTTCTCTCTTATTATATGCCATTACGAAAGCTACTTAATAAGTGCTCGTCCAATAACTTTATCATAAGTGTGTTACCCTCATAGGATATCCTTAATCTCTTTGGGATAAATCTGTTCTCCCAGTATGATCCTTTTTTATCTCATGGTAACCATTGCATTTTCCTTCCTAAAAAGTCAATTACTATCAAAGAGTAATTAAATCATTTATCACAAAGACAAATGACTCATGGTCATGTTTGTTTTTTTATCTATCATGTAGTGTTAATGAGAGGATATTATTTACCCTATAGTTGGGCTATGAATTCCACTGTTGTGGAATGATGTTACATACTGCTGAAGTCTTCTACCCAATGTACTAGCTTTCAGTTCCTTATATATTTGAACTCAGGCTTTCATTTACATCAAAGTATACGAGTCAGGCATACATAGTCCATCATCCATTCAGGATTAAGGTATGTCACATTATGAGCATCACAAGTGAATAGATCTATAAACAAATCTAGGATTTATTCTACTTGGGTCATGTCCGATGTAGTATCAGCCCAATCAATCACATCTATGTCTCTATCTTCTGAGAGTCATCTACTTCGATACCCAAGATAATGTAACTCCTCAATTGGACTTGATAGATGACATATTAGTCTTTCAATCGGTTTTCTTATTTTTGATTAAACTAATGACATGTTTAGATATCTACTAATACAAGTTATTTTTTCGTATTATGATCTGATCACGTAATACTGATTAATATTAGTTAAATGTTAGATAATCAATGAGCCAATATTTGCTTTCATTTTAATTTGAGTGCAAAAACCGCTGAGGAGAATATAAAAAGGATATTAATGTAAATAATGGATATTTTATTAAACCAATTTGTTTGAAAAATGCAAGTACATATAAATGATAATACAACACGAAGGGCACTAGATCCCAACAAAAGGGACTACAAGCAAAGGTAAAGGCAAGCTTGCATATTGATGTGGAGAATTGGATTTTCCACTTATTTTTATTTATTTTGTTGGTAAGTTCTTTTGGTAAAATCTCAAATTTTCTTGTTAATTATGTAGATGTTTTTAAATGGATTACTATAGGTTAAGGAAAAACATGTGATATTGATTTACCATTAAACTTACTAAGCTTTGTGTTTAACATGTCGTTGTTTTGCGCATAGGTTTTTTTTTTAACCTCGGAAGCTCTACTCGTCTCGTGGATCACCACCTCACACCATAGCAAGACTACAAGAGTATGTAATTTTTGTATTTGTGTATTTGACTCCTAGTGGCATATACTAGGAGTCCTTAGTTTATGCATATATATTAGTTTAATTCTACTGTTGGCCTTATATTTGGATGTGACAATTGACTTTCATTTTGTGGCAAGGATAGTTGGCTTGTGTCGTAGGTAGCTATGACCTTAAGTTGGGATAACATGCATGCATATTTCCTCCTTTTGATGTGAGAAACGTTTTGAATATTTATTGAACTTGTTTAAAACGATTTCATGAGGTGTTAGCATGTTTTCAATGTTATTTCAATGATTTTATGTTGTAATGCATGATTGAGCATGTTTTAGGGATAGTTTTTACACATATTTTGATAATTTTTAAGCATGTTTTATGTATACCATGTTTGGGGTGATTTGAGGATAATTTGGAGTGTTTTTGGGTTACTTAGAAGGTGACATTGTGATCTCATATTTGTGACGTCACAACATTCACCTACAACATTGCGACCTCGTCTTTGCAACATTGTGACATTGCTCAACCAGCAAGGGGCATCACATCTCCCATCGCTAAATCACTACTAAATGATTTTTTTCAAATTACTCCTAAATGATTTTAATTGATTCTAAAGCCTCTAAACTTTCTTAAACTCGATTTATTGATCTTATAAAAATGTTTTAAGTTTTTTTAAAAATATTTTTTCAATATTTCTTGTTCGTACTTGTTCCGGTAGCATCTCCTATCCATACTGGATGTCGGGACTGTTAAGGAGTGTTACAATCCACATATCACTTTAACCATTTTGCCTAAAAGGTTGCTTACAACCATCATCTTTTCTTTATTAAAGAACTTTATTGACAAGCCTGAAAGATGAACCTAAACTATTGTCTTCTCAATTGTCTCCAAGAATGGGCAAAACAAAGGTTTCTATTTCAGAACTGTCAAGTAATGCCCTGCCACAACCCATGGACCGTTAGGCAACACATAAAAATAATTATCTAATTCTGAACCCTAATTAGGAAGAAGTCATTTCCTAGAACAATTAAATCAAAATCCTATACAAGCTGCCAAATTTGGTTCAACCTATTGTTAAGGAACCATACCCAATAAATTTCCCCAAGACTTGGGTATACACAAATCAATATGTTCTTGTTCAATGATCTTTAACGAAGGCCAACTCAAGCCTCCCTTTTCTTCCCAACTCCCACAATCAAAGTCAGTTCCTAATACATCATCCCACGAAAGCTTGGGAGCAGAACTCTTATTTAACATTGAATCCTTAAAACTCATACCTGGTTTGTATTGGGGAGGGAGCCCTTCGGCAACATGGGATGATCAATTGCATCGTGACCATCCAAGACTTGATTACATGAATGCTTGAAAGTTGGGATACGAACCAACACCAAACCAGACACACTAGTAGGCAAGCCCTGGATCACCACCCCGACGAGAGAAATGACTACCTTGGCCACAAAATTTCAAGCAGTAAGATTCCCAAGACTTTGGAGAAAAAGGTTGTGTTGCACCAGCATAAATACTTTGATTGAACGGGGTGTAAATGAATTTTATTTTGTCAATATTGATACTTAGTCTCTATAGTATAATGCCATGTTAGTTTTTTAGTTTTACATAAAATTCATAAAAGTTATTTTAGTTTATGGATTAATAATTACTAGATTGAAATTTCAAAATTTATAAGAACTAAAAATGATAAATTAGAGAGCATATATTAAATTCATAACTTACTTATAATACAAGAGAGATAAGATTTGATCTAATAGATTTAATTGCTATTGTTTAGGACAACACTCAACATTAAATTTTGGAAAAGATATAGAGACTTGATTGATCAAATTAGAGTATAGGGAATAAATTTGAAACTTAAATATAGTAACGGGACTAATGGCAGCATTTTACCTAATTAATTAAGATGCACGTACACTTGGTTCTTTCCTAAAACCCAGCAAATACACGAAAGTACTCGATAGTGGAAGGAAACCCGAGAGCCCAAAGCCTGCAAGTGCCAGAAAGGGCATGCTAGACAACTGCTATCATCTTTAAAATTCATAGGAGAAGCCAACGGCAACTTTAGCTGAAACCCAAATGGTCACTGCGCTTTCTCTTCTCAACGCTCCTTTCCTCACCCCCAAACCCCTCACTCAACTTAAAACCCTCCCCTCTGCAAAACCCAATTCTCCTTTCTTCTTCCCTTCGTCTTTACCTTCTTTTCCCAACCTTCAACGACATCGTTTCAATGGACAACTGCCTATAGCTGCATCTCTCAAGGTCCTCTTCTGCGTCATTTTTCACCATACCCAATTGCTGACCAACTGTTTGATTTTATGTGTCTGCAGAGTTGCTTCTGTTCACTTTTGACGCCCCCCCCCTTTGTTTTGTTTCAGGAGAAGGTGGGTTGTTTTAAGAAGACTTTGAGTGATTTTACTAGCTTAAACTACTGGGTTGTTCGGGACTATTATCGTCTTGTCGACTCTGTTAATGCACTTGAGCCAGAAATTCAGAGGCTATCTGATGAGCAGGTTGGTTGGGTTGTTTAGAATCAAGTACTTGGCTTGCTTTGTTTGGGTCATTGGGATGATGGACTGAGCTTGTTTGTTGTAGTTGGCTGCTAAAACTTCCGAGTTTAAGAAACGGTTGAACCAAGGAGAGGCTGTTTCGGATATTCAAGCTGGTTAGTCTTTATTAATGCTTCTGTTTCAGAGGGTTGATTTATGAAATTTATATGACAATTAATGCTCCTTTTATTGATTGTTATATAGAGGCATTTGCTGTGGTTCGTGAAGCTGCAAAAAGGAAACTTGGCATGCGCCATTTTGATGTGCAGGTATTGATCTTTTTATGTATAAAGATTAAAGACAAAAGCATGTATGACTGTGCGGTCATTTATCCTTGATTACATAGAGGTATCTTTTCTTTTTAAAATTCATTTTGAAGTCAGGTATTAATCTAAAGATCTTTTACTGGTAGATTATTGGTGGAGCGGTGCTTCATGATGGGTCTATTGCGGAGATGAAGACAGGGGAGGGAAAAACATTGGTCTCCACATTAGCTGCATATCTTAATGCACTGACTGGTGATGGTGTCCATGGTATGCTCTGCATTCTTCCTCTTTTTGGAAAAGAAATTAATCTAAAGATGTTATTCTTTATTGTTTCTGTTGATATTCTAAAAGTTTGAATATGAGGCTCTCAGGTTTGTGTGTATGTCAGATATTGGAGATATAAGGATCTAATAAAATATTTAAAAAAGGGACAACTTTTTCATCTGGTTTACCTCTAACTAGATTCTCAGCAGTCCTTTGAATTCCCTTTCGTTGCAGGATTTTTGGGTCACAACTTTTTACTCTTTTAATGTTCTTTTTAACCAGATAGTAATGCGTTAATTTGACATCGTTGCTTTTGTTGTTAACAGTGGTAACTGTGAATGATTATCTTGCTCAACGTGATGCTGAGTGGATGGGTCGTGTTCATCGCTTCTTAGGTCTTTCAGTTGGGCTTATTCAGGTATTTGTCTACTAAGTGGCAGAATGTTGTAAAACTTGTGTCATTCTTGCGGAGAGTCAACCACCGAACAATTTCTTTTCTTTATGCATGAGAAGCAGATCTGAGTAACTGTTTACATACTTATATACTTCTAATTGTAATAGTTTTTGCCTGTTTTGATTGCATATATAGAAGGGGATGACAGCAGAAGAGAGGAGAATCAACTACCAATGTGATATTACGTACACCAACAATTCGGTAAGTGTTCCTAATTTGGCTGGTACAATTGAATGTGACTACTGCCGATGCATTTTTTTCCCTTCCCATGGCATGCCATATATCATGTTTCTCATACCATTGTTTTTGAACATTTTTTAGGAACTAGGTTTTGATTATCTCCGAGATAATCTTGCTGGAAACAGTGATCAACTTGTGATGAGATGGTATGTCCCAGAGCACTATTTCAATTTGGTCTTTGATTTTTTTTAATGGACTACTAGTGATAGACTTGCAAAAACAGGCCAAAACCATTTCATTTCGCAATTGTTGATGAAGTTGATTCTGTTCTGATTGATGAAGGAAGAAATCCTTTGTTAATAAGTGGTGAGGTAATATAAACTAATCTTTCTTCCTTTATTAACTGTTTTCTGATTCCATGAATAATACTAAATATTTTGATTCACAAAATTACTGAAACCTATTTTAAACTGTTTAACTGATTGCCTCTGAAAATTTTTGGAAATATTGGGAGGACATTGAGAGCTGTAGAAATAGCTTGTAATAGCTTGTTGCCTCTTCTCTGTTGTGTTCCAGGCTAGTAAAGATGATGCGCGATATCCTGTTGCTGCTAAAGTGGCTGAGCTGCTAATGAGGGGTCTGGTGAGTTCAGTTGGTTGGCTTCATCTTTCGTTAAACCATATTATTTTGTTGCTATCAAGCTGCCAATGTAATTTTGTACTGTTATTTTACACACAGCTTACGGCTAAAGTAGTTTCCGTGTAAATTCTGGTAACAGCATTATAACATTGAGCTTAAAGATAATTCAGTGGAGTTGACTGAGGAAGGAATTGCACTTGCTGAGTTGGCTCTTGAAACAAATGATCTATGGGATGAAAATGATCCCTGGGCAAGGTGAAATTGTTGGCCTTTTTTCTTTTGTACTCATTCTCAGGATAAGCAATTTGTACTACACTTTTTGTTCTGAATATCTGTTTCTTTTTTAGCAACTTCTCAAACTTTTGTTTCAAGTTCACTAACATATGTTACTTTTAAAACTTAAAAGGCCCCAAAAGAAAATGTTTGACCAACTTCAATCTGATATCTTTCTTTCCTTTGTTGTATATTAGCACACACTCTCTCTACCTTGATACTTGGTTCTCTAGTGGTTGAATGTGATCCAATCCACAAATTAATTGATGTTAAAATTTATGTTGTTGCAGATTTGTGATGAATGCTTTGAAAGCTAAAGAATTTTATCGGCGGGATGTCCAATACATTGTCAGAAATGGAAAAGCTCTCATTATCAACGAGGTTTTTATGTAGTGTTTTTTGATGTTTCAGTCTCTTTGTTGCTGTACCACTTCTCCATCGACCATGTTTGGATGTAATTACTGGTTCCTGCAAACTGTTTAGCTAGCCACTAAAGACAATTCAAAATTTTAGAATTGATTCAGTTGATACTTTAATCATGTCTATATATCCATCACAAACATTCTTAGGAGCAAAGTTAATGATTTCTTTATGTCGAAAATACATTTGATTTCATTAACCCTTGCTTGAGGTAGAACCTTATCATGTTGTTTTTTATGCTCAAGGCTAAAGCTTTGGAAAAAGTAAAAATTGTTGCTTTTGGTGTTTGTATGTTGAGCAGTATGTCTTTTTCCTTGTGATGGCAATTAAACATTTATGAGAATCTGCAGCTGACAGGCAGAGTTGAAGAAAAACGGAGATGGTCTGAAGGGATTCACCAGGCTGTAGAAGCAAAAGAAGGTTTGAAGATTCAGGTAGATATGATATCTGAAAAGTTCTGAACTTCATCTTGACCCATATCAAGTATAAAAATTATATTTTTCTCATTCAAAATTGTAAATTTTCTATATTTGTTAGGCTGATTCAGTTGTGGTGGCTCAAATCACTTATCAGTCTCTATTTAAGCTCTATCCCAAGCTCTCTGGAATGACCGGGACTGCAAAAACTGAAGTATGGATGATAAGTGGATTTCATGCGCTATATTTGGCCATTCCTACTTTTTTAATGCAACTCAAAAAAGAATGCAAACTTGTTGTTTGTAGGAGAAGGAATTCTTGAAAATGTTCCAGATGCCCGTTATTGAAGTGCCCACAAATCTTCCAAATATTCGTAAAGATTTACCCATACAAGCGTTTGCTGTAGGACATTTAATACTTGAGTGTTTTCTTAATAGTGTTTATATTTTTTTAATATTAGTTTGTTCCTATTTTTTTTATTGTTGTTTTTGGTTTGTCAATTCTTCTAAGACTGCTCGAGGGAAATGGGAATATGTTAGTCAAGAAGTGGAATACATGTTTAGACAAGGGCGGCCAGTTTTAGTTGGGACCACTAGGTAAATTCTCTAGCAGCCGTCATTTTAATATATCCTTTCCTCTTTTCTTATTTTTTATTCTTGCTATTGTATAGAAAGTTAAACAATTGGTCAAATTTTATCTTTTAAGAGTGTTCAAAAACAAGAACGTCCTTAGATATGATCTATCACCTTCTTGATGCAGTGTTGAGAATTCTGAATACCTGTCAGATCTGCTGCAGGAGAGAAATATCCCTCACAGTGTCCTGAATGCTCGTCCCAAGGTTTGTTATTTTTTTAATTCAATGATACCTTGCAGTTGGATGAACAGTTTACCCTATGTGCAGGGTTCTTCCTTGGCATCAATCATTTTACCTTTTATGTTTATGCAAGCTTCTTTCACCAGCAATTTTCTTTTTGCCTTCAATTCTATCAGTATGCAGCAAGGGAAGCTGAAATTATTGCTCAAGCTGGGAGAAAGTATGCTATAACCATTTCTACCAATATGGCTGGCAGAGGAACTGACATTATTCTTGGGGGAAATCCCAAAGTAAGTGTGGTTGTGAATTATTTTTCTTTTATGCGAAATACATAAGGAAATGACATTACACCACTTCTTGTGCCATATCAAGATGCTAGCGAGAGAAATTATAGAGGACAGCTTACTTTCATTTCTGACGAGAGAAGCTCCTAGTATTGAAGTCAGTGACATGGCAATTTCAAGAAAGGTAATTCTTTCTTGTCACTGTTAGTTGGTAAGAAATAAATTTTTTATTCTCCGAGATTTTTGGCGTAGGTGTTTTCAAAGGTAAAGGTTGGCCCATCATCAATGGCTTTGCTAGCTAAGGCTGCTTTAATGGGTTTGACTCTTAAAACTTTCTGTGTAGCTTGATTTTTCTGTGTAATACACATTCTTTGTAGTGATATTGGAATATTTATTTAATTATTCTGATAGCACTCTTCCTTTCAATGTGAATCAAACAGCAAAATTTGTTGGCAAAAGTGAAGGAAAGAGCTGGACACATGAGGAGGCAAAATCTATCATTTTAGAATCTGTGGAAATGAGTCAGTTAAAGCCTTTGAAAGAGCTGCAGAAGCTTATTGATGAACAGTCTGAGATGTACCCTCTTGGCCCTTCTATTGCAATTACTTATTTATCTGTTCTTAAAGATTGTGAAGTACACTGCACCAAAGAAGGTTCTGAAGTGAAAAGGCTTGGGGGACTTCATGTGATTGGTACATCTTTGCATGAATCCCGTAGAATAGATAATCAGGTTAGTGATTAAATGCAGAAAAGATTTGAGTAATTATGCTACATCTAAAGTTCTAAACCATTATTTAGTTGGCATTTCTGAATTATCTTCTTTTTGATAGACATTTCTGAAGTATCTTGCTTTAAGAAAATTGCATCAATTTTTGCTATTGGAAGATGGAGACTCAAACTTCCATAACAAAGTGACAAGTATCCAATTTAGAAAATTGATTTCCTAAGGATCAATATGGTAGTTCCCTTTGATCATTTGCATCAGCTGATCCAAATAAAAATATTGGTTAGATGCTTTGCTAGATTGAGTACAACTGATTTGTCAGTCATCCCTTATGATTTTCTTTCTTTTTGCTGAATCACTCAACTTATTGTTTTGTTGGTCAAATGCTGCAAGCATTTACTGTGGAGTAAAACTTTTTCTATACAGTACCATGGTCACAATATTTCATCTACTTTCAAAATGCACCTTGTATCCCCCATAATTCACTTTGATGATAGTTTGACTTCATATGTGCCATGCCAAACAATTATATTTCTCTAGGAAGATTGGAATCTAGATGTAACTGTATATGCAAATGCCAGAGAAGGCTGAAATTTTCAGTTCAGTGATGTTTTTATTCACAAATGTAACATGTAAATTACAAGATATGGACTACTATTATACATGTATAAACGTGCATGTATATGTTGGAGCCATAAGTTTTATTCTATGAGATCTAATTAGGCCCCAATTCGTTAAATACTCATTGTCAGTTGACAAATTGATTGAAATTGGAAACTTTGGGATGCATCGAACTATCTAAAATTTGATGTTCTGACTAGTCAATGAACATACTCTTTTCCCCTCTTTTGAGAATCACTTCATGTTACTCTTGAGAACATGTGCTTCCAGCAGCATAATATGTGGTGTTAGAATATTACATGAAAAGCAATAATGTTAACCTTGTTCATGTAGGGCCATCTTTTGTTCTATTTTGGTTGTTTTTTGGGGGGCTGTGGGTAGAGAGAACTGATAAGTATCTTTTATTTCTTTTCTATTTATTGCATTTTAAACATGGCTCTAATCTTTAACATAACAATGATGATGGCTTTTTACAGCTTCGTGGTCGAGCAGGAAGGCAAGGGGATCCTGGATCTACACGGTTTATGGTGAGGTAGTGTTCAATTATTATTTATTTGAATATTTAAGACTCAAATAACTTTTGTGGCAAAAAATTTTAAAAAATAAAGTTAACTGGGCTAGTGTTGCCCAGTTACTAGGGATTGGTTAAATGATTTTCTTTTCCATCATGCAAATATCAGCCCTTCCAATCCATTCCAATTTAGATACAAGACAATCTGGTATGAAATTAGGAAAAAAAAAAGTTCGGTATTGGAAGAGATTTTCTCAGCAGTTAATGGCCTAGATCTGTAACTTAGGTCAGTACCAGTTCAACCTCTTGTATCTTGTTATGGGCTAGTGTAGTTCTATTCATAGCCTTGACCCACTATTTTAGGTCTTCTTTTGGCCTACTGATGCTTTGAGGTGAAACTTCTGCTCTGAGGTTGTTGTTAGCCAAGGTAGTGGTAGAAGTGAAAAAAATAAGATTAGAAATGAGTGCATCTGAAAATCAAATTGCACTTGCGTTGCATCAATTGAGCATAAAATGTGGGAAATGCACTAAAAGAATTTCTACAAGTGAGTTGAAGAGGTGTAATATGCTTTTGTAAAAGATGCAACATAGTGAAAGATGTTTGTGCCAAAAATTGGAGGTGGAGATTGAAGAAGGCATCATTGGATAATGGGGGCTATTGTAAAGGACCTTATTTTCATGGATCTTATTCACCACATGGTTACAAAATGCACATGTGGTGTAATATGGTTCACGCAGTCAACTGGAAATATAACATATCAAGGAAAAAGCCTTATATCTGAAATGTTTGTTCTTGTGCCCAATGGGAATAGCGGTTGAAGGGTTGATTTCAGAGTGTGTAATAAATAATAAAGGGAAAATTGTGTACCATGTATACGAAAATGAGGTAATCACTTGAGAGATACATGAATAGCATGTGACAGTAATTTGATTATGAATTCTTGGGTTTGTTGGATTCTCATGTAATAGCCACCATCACTCTTGTTGATAATAGCCACCATCACTCTTGTTGATGGCCTTTTTAAAAGATAATATTGGGCTCACCCATTATTATTAACAATAAGGTATGTATATACACACACACATGCATGTAGAAAAGAATAAACGACTAGGGTAAATTGTACAAGATAGGAGAAGTCCATCTATATAAGAAATCCTATTTACAAAGTCTATCTACATAGGAGCCCTATTTACATTATATTATTATCTCGCACACTCCTCAAGTTGAGTGTGGGAATCACACGATTAACTTCTTTCCAAGGACTTGAAGCCAAGACTTAAGCAAGGGCTTGGTCAAAACATCAACAACCTGTTTATGAGAGCTAATATATCAAACATCAAGGGTCTTTATCTTGCAAAAATGAAAGACTGTCTCCTTGTGCTTTGTACATGAGTGAAAAACATGATCGGCTATTAAATAAGTAGCAGCCAAATCATAAACAATTGAGGAGATTGATGAAGAGGAGAAATAATTTCATGAAACATAGATTGAAGCCAAAGAACCTTAGGAGTAACACAAGCCAAGGCACAATACTCAGTCTTAGTAGAAGAGCGAGCTCTAGCCCGCAACTTTCATGAAGCCCAAGAAATAAGATTATTGCCAAGAAAAACCACAAAACCAGTAGTTGATTTTTTTATTATCATAAACTAAATTAGCTCAATTAGAGTCAAAAGTGTTAAAATTAGAGAAAGGGCATCAGAAAAGAAGAATATGAGAAGAATTTCTGTCTTGTTGATTTCAATGAGTAAGTTACATAGCTATTTATATACACAAAATAGGAAGAGAAGGAAATTAGTAATGACTAAAATCCTTAAACATAAGCTAATTGAATCTAATTAAAGCCCTAGAGATCAGCTATATACATTGCCAATTATACTATTAGTTGTCAATTAGTTAACACTCCCCCTTAAGATGGTGCATAGATATTGCACATGCTCAGCTTATAATCCAAACTAGACCTTATTGCTAAGTCCTTTGGTGAAAAAGTCAACTACTTGCTTGTCGGATGTCAAATGAAATAAGTTCAAGACACTAGTAGTTAGCTTTTCTTCGATGAAGTGTTGATCAATCTCAATGTGTTTGGTTTGATCATGTTGCAATAGATTTTGCGCTATGTTGATGGCTAGAGGTGAGTATTCGATCGAATCGAGTCGAATCGAGTCAAAAAAATTTCGAGTTAGTCGAGTTGACAAATCCTATTTTAGCAACCGAACTCAATTTGAATTTTTTTTGAATTGAATTGAATCAAGTCGAGTCGAGTTAACAAATCTTATTATTTATACTTAATATTACATTTACATGAACCGGTTATTTAACTAGTAGACGAACTACAAGCTTTTAGATTAATTTTGAGTAAAGAAAAAAGGGAAAGTGGGGCAATTCGGAAAGGAAAGTAAGAATACCAGGTAAAAATTTATCAAAACAATGTAGTTTTGCCTTTTAACTTGATAGTTTTGACTTTTAACTTTAGATAAGATAAACATTTATCAAAACGACGTAGTTTTGCATTTTTTTATTTGGATTTTCGAATTACTTGAATTAAGTGTGAGCGTTCGGTCTAATCGAGTGAAATTGTTCGAGTTAAATTAGAAAAATTAATAATGTCAAATTAAAATCTTGTTACAATAT
>CM025153.1:13363164-13385999 GCA_013467495.1 Gossypium gossypioides
GAATCGAATTTTGCTCACCCCTACTGATGGCGACCTTGTTGTCACAATCTAAGGATAATTCGTCTCTTTTTGGCAAATGTAGTTATTTGAATACCTTTCACAACCACAAAAGCTGATAGACACCTTGAGCCGTAGCCTTGTACTCTGCTTCCGCACTTGATCGAGCAACTACACATTGTGTCTTTCTTCTCCAAGTGACTAGGTTTCCTCCCACAAATGTGTAATATCCAGAGGTAGACCTATTATATGGAGAACTAGCTCAATCTGCATTTGTAAAGGGCCCCAATACAGAGATGACCATGCTTGGAGAAAAGGTGACCCCTTACTAGGGCAGATTTTAGGTAGCGTAGAACCTGAAAAACGGCTTGCATGTGAAGTTCTCGAGGATCATGCTTAAATTGGCTTACCAAACTGACTGCATATGCTATATCTGGTCTAGTGTGCTAAAGATAAATAGTTGTCCAGCCAGTCGCTGATATCTCTCCTTATTCATGGACTCTCTTCTTGCAACTGATGATTTGCTCTCAATAGGCGATTCTGCTTGTTTGCAATCTATCATGCCTGTTTTGTCAAGAGATCTAGACTTTATTTTCTCTAGGAGATAAAGATTCGTTTTCTCAATTTGGGAACTTCAATTCTCAGGAAATATTTCAATTTTCCCCAACCCTTGATTTCAAATTCCTGAGTCAATTGCTTCTTTAGCTGAGTCATCTTTTCTTTTTCATCTCCTGTCATTACTATGTCATCAACATATATTATACGGTGAGTGATTTTACTCCTGTGATGTCTTATGAAGAGGGTATGATTTGTGTTCATATGTTGATAGTTGTTGATATAATCCTATAATTAATGTGTAGAGATTTTAGGGATTGACTAGCATATAATTAGGGTGTATAATATCTTTACACATGAATTATAAGATTATGTCAACAGCTACCAACATATCAACAATTTGCATTGCTCTGTTGATAACCAAAAGACACTGTGGGATGGGAATTTGATGATTGTGCACCCTTATCTTTCCATAAAGTGAATCCTTTGGAGAACTTAGTGAGTAACTGGAATTTACATTATCTTCTCAATTCTAAATAGTTTAATTATCTATAATGGACTTCTTTATTTGCATCCTTCTTGTCTTTTATGGGTATAATTAACATTATTTAGAATAACCTTTTCTATTTATTGATGTTACAGCTTGCAAGATGAGATGTTTCAAAAGTTTAATTTTGATACCGAGTGGGCTGTGAAGCTTATTTCGAAAATTACAAATGATGAAGATATACCTATTGAAGGTGATGCAATTGTAAAGCAGGTATGCATTGACCTCATCTATTTGAAAGCTAGAAACCTTATCTATTTCAGAGCCTTAAAAGTTGGTAGCATCTTCTACATATTAGTGATTTCGATGCCTTCATATTTGTAGCTTTTGGCTCTTCAAATTAATGCAGAGAAGTACTTCTTTAACATAAGAAAGAGCCTGGTTGAGTTCGATGAAGTTTTGGAGGTATGTGCTTGGAAACAACAACCATAATTGAACATCTTGCCCAACTAGTTGACATGATCTTGCCTTGATAAGAGTTTGACTAGATATGTTGGTGAAGTTCTTAAAGGACCATCTTGTAGGTTCTGGTGTGATTTTTAATTGGATAAGGATTATCAACAAAGTACTTTGAAATGATGTTACTGCAACATTTAGTTCATTATTTTTCATTAACTGATACTCTTTTGTACTAGATATATTGGTGACTGATTTCCATTTGAATTCTTCATTTTATAAACCAGGAAAGAGTTAACTTAAATCTGAAACTAAATCCATAATGTTCAATTTAAACAGAAGACTAACCATCAATTATCTCATTAAGTTATTTGACTTTTTTTATCAGGTTCAAAGAAAGCATGTCTATGATCTCAGGCAATGGATTTTGACTGGTGATGATGAAAGTTGTTCACAGCATATATTCCAGTGAGTATTCTAATATGCTTAGATTTGCATGTGTGACCTGGCCTAGTAGATTTCCCAAGTTCAAATTGCAGCTAATGAACGGTGCCTGGCTCTCTTTTATTTATCCTTTTAGCGTATATGTGGTAGCAGGGTCGAGCAAGAAACACTGAGAAACCAAAAACTGATCCAAACTGTTATGATGGATATTTTTTGGTTTTCTCAAGTTAGAAACAGTTCGAACCGAACCAGATTCTACTTTTATTTAATTTTTAATTAATTTTAATTTTTTATGATGCACAAAATAAATATTTTATATTTAAAATTGTGAAAATAACTTAAAATACTATATAGAAGTTGTTTTTCAAAAGATACCATATAATAGTTATTGATTATATTTTATTTACTTGAAAAATTATTTTTTAGAAATATTTATGAAAAAGACTTTGAAACTTTACAAATAATGCCCAAGCCATAAAACAAAGTCCATTTTGTCAAAATAAAGTTCAAAAGCTCAAAACCCAAAATTAATATGGGAAAACCAAGAACCGGACTGAATTGTCATGGATGGTTCAAAAAAGTCCAAAAAACCCGACAGAACCGACCGAACTTAGCCCTAGATTGGATTGGAACAATATGAAAGCAAGTCAACCCTGCTGTTGTGTTTCTTGGAATCTGAACTAGATCTAAGATATAAATTTTGGAAATTAGGTTATTTGGGATGAAAAGAGCCTTCATAAATTGTCATGTAAAACCAGGCAATATGTTCTTCAAATTATAGTTTCATTGTGCTTCACTGCTTTTAAGGGTGTGTTTAGTCAATTTTGACTAGGATATGACAGATATTCTAGGTAACTTGGAAGTTGTTCAGTATGAGTATGTTCTACATCTAAAAATTTTAAAGATGAAAAAGGAAAAGAATGGAGCAGAATGGCGTTCCTGGTTCAATTGCATAGTTGGCCCCTTTTTTCCCCTGTCATTAGAGTTCATTTCAGTTATGTTGGCACATAGGAGCTAGAATGCATGTTAAGTAATCCATACCAACAAGGAATTTATAAATAATTTGATCACAAACAACAGTTATATCATGTAGAGAATAAATGTGATAGCTTTTTAATATCTCTTTCTACCTTTTCCTGCTGGTCAGATTTTATCAATTGTTATTTGTTGTATCACGCTAGATTTCTTTTTATACACAGGTGTCTTTGGTATCAAGATGTTTGGTAAAATGTTATACATGTATATCTAACTCATGCTGGCAATTATTAGTTTGTTGCCTGGCAGAATCCAGCTTGTCAATTTACTTTCTATCTGACTATTTTTAAAGATTTAGCTTTGATCTGTCTTTTGAACATTAAAATAGAAATGTTGCTTAACAGGTACATGCAAGCAGTTGTAGATGAAATTGTTTTTGGAAATGCTGATCCACTGAAGGTATTGAGTGTTTCTCTTCAGATGCCGTCAACTCCTGCTCAACATTTTAGACTAATCACACTAATTCATTATGTAGCATCCAAGATACTGGTGTTTGTCTAAGCTTTTGAAAGAGTTCATCAATATTGCAGGGAAGCTATTGGATGGTAAGCTTATTTCTAAGCACCACCTGAGTTATTTTATATCTTTTTGGAATATTTATTACTTATTGGATTAGGATTACTACCTATCACAAAATTCCTTATGTCCTGGGATTTCTGCAGACTCATTTGCAATGATCTCAGAGGAAGATTTATTCCAATCTCTTAAACAGCTACATGAATCAAATTCTGTAGATGTTGACACTTTTCACCTTCCAAACTTGCCAAAACCTCCAGATGGCTTCAGAGGAATCCGCAGAAAAAATTCTTCACTGAAACGATGGCTGGCTATTTGCTCTGATGATTCAACAAAGTTAGTAGAATAATGATACTGCATCTTTAAGTTGGTTTAGTTCTACACTATTTTGATACTGAATAATAGCCATTTGTGTTTTAACTATAGGAATGGGAGGTATCGGCCAACAACTAATCTTCTTCGTAAATACCTTGGGGATATCTTGATTGCTTCATACTTGAACATTGTACAAGAATCTGGCTATGATGATGCGTACATAAAAGAAATTGAGGTCAGGTGCTTTACATGTTATAATAATTTGGGTAATTTTTAAATTCGTGCCTTGAGCCTATGCCAGTTATTGTGGGAACAAGGATTGGTGTTCCTTTGACCTAGCTTTTTTCACTTTCCAAATTCTAATTAATATCTGTAATTATGTATTAGTGTTTGACTTGTTTTGCTTTAATAAAGTGAAATAAATTGTTGTTTGGAGAAGCCATTTCAACTACTTTATTAATTATCTGTTTATTTTTCAGACTATCCTTTTACTGCCTCATACATGTCATCCAAGATCTTGTCTATTTCCTCCCCTTTTTGCTGCTAATTTTCTTCTTATTCGAATTCAGAGAGCAGTTCTTGTCAAGACTCTGGATTGTTTCTGGAGGGATCATCTCGTAAACATGAATAGGCTGAGTTCTGCGGTATTTAATCTGAAAATGTTGTTATCTTCAACTGTCAAATATAGATGCATTCTTATGCCAGTCTTTGACAGGTAAATGTTAGAAGCTTTGGGCACAGAAATCCTCTTGAAGAATATAAAATTGATGGGTGTCGATTTTTTATCTCGATGCTCAGTGCAACACGAAGGTTAACTGTAGAATCACTCTTGCATTATTGGTCATCACCTATGGAATCCCAAGAGCTATTTTTTTCATGAAAGCTGATGTTGGTCAAGCTAAGGTTTGGTTCTTCACATGTTTGTCTATTAATTCCTAGATGAGCTTGCTTTACAACTCTTTCGGTTTTATTTCAAGGTTATAGTTTTTTGTTACCTTAGCATCTAAACTGGAGTCTTAGGCCCAGCTATTTTTATTCTCTTTGGAATGTACTAATGGTTTTGACATCACCCTCTTCTGCTAGGATAGCTTGTTTAACTTAGCTCTTCATTCATATATACACACTAAAAAACATACTTTTTACATAAGTCCTTACCCAAACATTAGCAACTCTTACTACATTTTTTCTGTCAACAAGTTGCTTAAAGCAAACCTATCACTTATCTCAAACTATCTCAAGCTCTCAACTAAAACCATACAAAAAAGATTAAATATATACGTATCTCTCTCTCTCTCTCTCTCTCTCTCTCTCTCTCTGAGAATGAGACTGAGGACAGCATGTCATAAGACCATTTTCCTTTCTGTTGGCTGTGGGTAGTTGATCATGTACACCCTCTGGGAATGTATCTACTGCATTTGATTGATATAGTTGTTGTGCTGGTCTTTTCAGTTAACTGCCATTAAATGAAACCTCATCAATGGTATGCCCAAGAAAGATCAAGTAGTATCATTCTGACTGGGGTATTGTATGTTTCTTATTCCATTTTTTCTCTCAATTCTTAATGCAAGTGCTTAAGTCTGCTTTGAGAAGAAATACTCTTCATTGATGGGCAAGGTGACCAATGGGATCAGCACAATGTCTCCCCACAAGGTTNTGGATATTCTTTTAATTCAAAGGAACAAGGTTCCCTGTGTCTGTATCAATACAACAAAGCTGTGGTTTGGGCCAACAAGTTTCACACTGATTTTGAGGTAATCCTGCAATTTTTCCTTCTACGCAAACTTCACTTGTAGCATAGATTTCATCTCCAATGAAGAGTATATCAGTTGTACAATGGCATTGACGTTCTCAAAGTTCACTCTGGCTTATATCTGCATATATACACACACTCCCGCACACAATTGAGATGATGGGAATTTTTACAGGAGCTGCGCTGAAAGGAAATTTGATATATATATATATATATTATTTTTACTGGGAACATATTGAAGTAATAATTGAATGACTTAATTTCAGTTTACACTGTGGCAGTTGATGTTTTCAGATGCACGACTTAATACTAAACTTTTGCTGTGTGATATGATATGTTGTCAATCAATGTTATTGATTCTACTTCTATGTATTAGAGACTGTAATGATCTATTTCCATTCTGCATCTGCATGTTACATGGCATTTAAACCAGTTCCTTGCATCCGGAACCATAAGATCTATTTTTTTTCAGTATGAATTAAATATAAATAATACATTTTAAGGTATTGAGCAGTAGAACCGGGTTTAAGGCTGTTGGATTTAGCTTGTCGAAAAATTAGAGTTTACTCATTTGTTAGTGCACAGGCTCTTGTATAATGTCGCAGATTGTATTTTAAGAAAGAGCAAAATGATTTTATGTAGGTTAAAAGAAAATGAGCAAAGATGGTCCTTTTTGAAATTGAAGTTAATTATGTTAAGTGGCAATTTAAATAATAAGATAAATGGATTTAATCCAGAATCAATAATTTAAGTTTTAACTCGAAAAGTCCAAATCTTAGAGCTGTAATCAGAGTTTGAAACCACCATTTCGTGCATGTATTTCTCTCCTACCCCATCTCAACATTGAAAATTCCCATTGTGCATGATTAGAAAATCAAAATGGTAGAGATAGAAAGTATTTTTAGAATGCATTATATATAGACATTAAATTTTTATGAGAAAAAGAGATGATTTGTATTATTAGAAATGTTAAGGTAAAGAAATGAATATGTTCCCAAACATATGAATTTATATGACTAAATTGAATAATAATTAAAAGTATAATGATTATTTACATCCAATTGAATGTTGTAAAGAATTATGTAAAAGTAAATATTTTCATTAAAACAGTTTCAGGATGGTAAGTAGTTCAATTTTGAAAATTCACAAAAAATTGTAGATATTGATTTAGAAGTTGAATCAAATATGAAATTAAAGCTTGTTGAGATTAGTTTTGTATAGCAAAAATGGTATAAGCAATGGAATCATAGAAATGAGATAAATAAAAGTGAGACATAGTTAGATTGATTTTGGGTTCTTTTATTTTGACTTTGAAAAATCGCAAAGAATTTTATAAAAATATTTAGGAGATGAAATTTGTATGTCTAAAAGCTTGATAAGAAACGACAACATTATATGAATCATGTATCGAAAGACTAATAAGTTTTAGTGGAGAAGGGTTGGAGTTGAATAGCAACAAAACATGGGAAGAAATGAAGAAAAAAAATTGTATTAATTAACTTATGTGAAAATTCTAAAATTTTTATAGTAAAAAGTTCATTGAGTCTAGTTTCAAAAGCAATAAGTGGATCTTAATTTTGAATTTCGTAGGCCAATATATAAATAATTAAGTGACTACTCAAGTAAATAACTTTGTTAAGAGTATATGTATAATTAGTGAAAGAATAATTAATATTACATATAGATATGTAATGGAGAGGAGGAAAATAATAGAAGAGTTGTAATGCTAAGAAGTTGACATAAGTGATGAAATTTCTAACATGCAAGATAAGTGTAAATGAAATTGTTGAGATATTAAGTGAGTAATTGTTTTATGATGAATTAATGAAGTATTACTTGATAAATTAAAGTACTATATAGATTTAAATTGATTGGTACATGTGTAGGGTCATGTGATATTGATCGTAACACAAAAATAAAAAAGTCTTGACTTGTTTAGCATAAGATGACTCAAGGCTACTATATTGGCCCTATTTTCTTCTGCTTTGTTCCTTTTTTATCTGAAATAGTCTTAAAAGAACTTCAAATGCAATCAAACTTTAAAAAAAGTCTAGGAGTGTTACAAAAAGCCTTAAATAACATTAAAATGGTCTAAAAGATGAGAACTTGAATAACATAAATTGGCTCTTGAAAAAAATATTTGTCCTGAAATGTAATATTCCTTGCTTGGATTTAGGTATGAGCTCGGGTAAGCGGTGCTACAATTTTCTACAATTTTCTGACAAAATAACTACATTCAATAATGTGTGTTATGTGTTCAAGACATAATTCTTATTTATAGAGAAATGACACAAGAGGTTTGTTCGAATAAGGTTTGATTAAATAATAATATTTAAATAAAAAACACAATTTCTACATAAGCAAAAGAGCTAGGGGCGATGGATAGTAGGGTTTGTCAGCCCTTGTGTTTCACAAGGTCTATTTAGACTTTTCATGTATTGAGTCTTATTATATGTGTTATTTAGACTTTTATCCAACACTTATAATTTATCTAACCTTATAACAACTTTTTATTTCTCAAAATATTATTTTTTTAATCTATTAATTTAGTTAATTAATTTCTCAATTAAATTATTTTTTCAACCTAATTCTAATTCCATTGAAGTCATGCCAATTTTACCATATTATAATCTATGAGGAAATATATTTAATTGTCTTATTTAACAAATTCATGATGACTAATTAGTTTAATTCTTACTTTGAACTTTAACTATTCAATTATAATTAATTAAATAACTATTCAAACAAATTAAATTAATTTCTAAGTCATCTTTTGTACTTAGTGAGAAAATGCATTCATTGCAGATAGAGTTACATGCGATTTATTTCTCTTACTTCATCGTTTTCATCCATTCCATATTTATTGGTTCTACATACAATTCGTTTATGGTTATTCGAGCTAGCAGAGGGACTGATGAGACATATATTATTAGGGTTAAAATAATTAGTAATTAAGTTTTTACTCTTTGACTATTAATTACAACATTATTTAGTTATGATGTCATTCCACTAAAGTATCATAATTGAGCTCCCCCTTATTATATACCATTACGAAAGTTATTTATCAAGTGATTGTCTAATGACCTTAGCATAAATGTGTTACCCTCATAGGATATTTTTAATATTTTTGGTATAAATTCGTTCTTCCAATGTAATTTTATTGTATCTCTTGGTACTATTATATATTTCTTCATGAAAATTCAATTACTAACAAATAGTAATTAGATCATTTGACATGAGGCCACATTACTTTTCATCTATCATTTAATACTGATAACAAGATATCATTTATCCTTTATTGGGCAATGAATTCCATTGTTGTGGAGTGATGCTACATCATGCAGAAGTCGTATATCTGATGTACGAGCTTTCAGTTCCTTATGTATTTGATCTCATTCATTTATATCAAAGTATATAAGTCACACATACATAGTCCATTATCCACTTAGAATTAGGTATGCCACATTATGAATGTCTCAAGTGAATAAACCTACAAACAGATTTAAAATTTATTCTATTTGGGTCCTATCCAATATAATGTTAGTTTAACTAATTGCATCTATGTTTCTATCTTCTAAGAGTCATTCGCTTTGATACTCAAGACAAAGTATCTTCCCAATTAGACTTGATAGACGATATATTAGTCTTTCAATTGGTTTTCTCATTTTTTTATTAAACTAAGGACATGTTTATATTATCTACTAATATAAGTTATTTTTTCGTATTATGATCAGACTACGTAATACCGCTTAGTATTAATTAAATTTTAGATAATCATTGAGTCAATATTTACTTGTAAAAATCGTTGAGGACAATATACAAAAGATATTAATGAAACTGATGTATATTTTATTAAACCAATTTGTTTAAAAAAATATAAGTACATAGACGAAATCACTACTCTAAGGGCATTAGATCGTTATAGCCTCCCACATGCCCTAGTGAAGTAGATGAGTCATATTTTACATTTTCATACCCTCTACATATTTCACAAAACTCCTAGTCATCAGAGTCTTGGTAAATGGATTCATAAGATTGTCCTCTGATGCGGCTTTGACTACATCCACTATCTCGTTTGTTTTGCCTCCCTTATGATGTTATACTTTCTATCAATGTGTTTTTTTCCCTCTTGTGGTTTCTAGTTTATTTGGTGTTAGCTATTGTCATACTATTATCACAATATAATGTGATAAGTTTTCCATATTAGGAACGACTTCGAGAGCTGTAAGAAAATTTTGAAGTCATATTCTTCTTTTGTTGTCTCAAAAGCTACCATATATTCGACCTTCATAGTGGAGTCAGTAGTGCAACCCTGCTTGATACTTCTTCACACTCTAGACCTATCGTCTAGGACAAAATAACTTGATGTTGATTTTCTTAAATCTTGATACGTTTGGAAGTCAAAATCTATATAATTGAAAATAGTAAGATCTCCTCTGAAATATACAAGCATATAATCCCTTGTTCTCTGTATATACTTCGATATATGTTTAATTGCTTGTCAGCGTCTTAGACTAGGATTCACCTGATATTGAATCACCAATCCTACTGCAAAGTAGATATCTAGACACATGAACACATAGCATACATGAGGTTTCCTACTACCGAAACATTAATAATTTTTTTCATATGCTCTCTTTCTTCCGCTATCTTAGAACAATCCTTTAAAGAAAGATAGAAGTCCGATACAGATGATTGAGTTCCTTTCTTTAAATCGGTTATAGCAAAATGCTCTAATTTCTTGTCTATGTATGAAACTTGTGATAAAGCTATCATTATGTTCTTTGATCCCTTAGGATTCGAATACCTAGAACATAGGCCTTTTCATCTATAATCCATTTATAAACACAAGTTTTATTGTCTTTTTTCTCAAATCCAAAAGTTTTGATCACTTGATCAAATCCTTGATTCCATGAGCAAGATGTTTGCTTAAGTTATGGATCTAAGCAGTTTGCAAACTTTATACTCATTTCCTTTAGCTAAATAACCGATGGGTTACACCATTTAGATGATTTCTTTAAGAAAGTCATTCAGAAATGTTGTCTTGACATCCATTGTAAGACCTCATAATCGAGAGTCGTCGCAATGGATGATAAAATGCGGATTGACTTAGGTATGGCTACCGGAGAGAAGGTTTCCTCGTAGTTGATACTTTCTTTCTAAGTATACCCTTTGCCACAAGTGTAGGCTTATAAGTTTTACCTTTTCCTTCAGCAATTTTTTTCTTCTTGTAGATCCATTTACGCCCTATGGGTTTTATCCTTTTCGGTAAGTCTATATGCTCTCATATTGAGTTAGATTTCATAGAATCCATTTAAGCTTTCATAGTTATTTCCCAAATTTTAGATTCAACACTCTGCATATCTTCATTAAACGTTAGGGGGTTATCATTTTCTTGTTCGAAAGACTCAGTGTTAAAAGTACTTCCACTAGACAGGAAAAATCAGACCTACGAGAGACCTTTCTTGTAACACCCCCAAAATTTTTTATTTGACACATGGCACAATACCGATGTCGAATAAGTGAATTTACTAGAAAGAGTGGTAAACAAGTTAGAAAAGGGAATATTTTGAGAATAAAGTTTATTCTAGATATGAGAATTAGTGGAAAGAATCTTGAAAATGAAAATATGACAAAGTACTAAGTTGTAAAATATTGAAAAGTTTATGGATTAAAGTAAAAATTTAGTCAAAATGGAAAAAAAATAATAAGTGTTGATTAATTTGCAAGGAAATTTATTGGGTTATATGTTAGTGGGTTAAAAAATTTTTTGGGACCAAATTGGAAGAAATTCAGAAGTATAGAGATTAAATTATAAAATTCCCAATTTTCCCAATTTTCATCACATGATAATACTTACTATTGGGTGTGGCTAAGGTAAAACTGGCTCGAAGTATTATCATTTCATCATACAGAGACCATTAATGGAGGTCGTAGGTCTTGTTTATGAATCTTCTACTTAATCTTTTAAAAATCATGAAAGGTTTTTATTCTAGTCTCAATCATGAGTGATTAAATATGCAATGACAAGTACAAGATGCATTTTTTTCCTAAACTATATGACATGCTTATATTGTATATGCATGAATAAACTTTCATCAATTTAATCTCATACAATTCTTATATAGCATGCTATAAAATTTGCAAAAAATTTAAATTGACTCTAATCAGTCAAAGGTTTCCATGATTCCATCTTAAGGAAAAAAAAAAAATTACAATATTTTTTCCAAAACATTCTCTGGGTCTTCTAGGTAAAAGTCAAGTATCTAGTGGGTTTCTCAAAAAGATGTCAAAACCTAAAAGTAACATGTTCACCCAAAATTAATCTCAAAACCCGAAAACTTGAATAGTTAATCGAAAATAGGATCCATTGTTGGACTGTTGTCGTCGGCCATCACCATCAACCATCGTTGTTGCTCCACCAGCCATCCCTGACCACTGTCGACCACCACCAGTCGGCCTTCGTCATCGATTTTGTAGGGTTTGCATTGTCTTGTTCGATTTTGGTCTCGTCGTCAGTAGCCTCATTTTTTTGGTTTGTCGAAAAATTTAGATTAAAAAAAAACTTCTAGTCCATTTTTAGCTCAAATGGATTTTGTAATTTTTTTACAACAAATAAAAGAAATTAAAGAAATTAAAATAAGCCTGTGTAGAGATGATAATCCATGATCTAATTACAAACTCAAAATCATGAAAACCTAAATTACAACCAATTTAATTTCTAGGAACCATAATCTTCGGCAAAATTACTTTATAACAAAATATATGAAATAATCCATACATTCATCCACATACATAATAATCCAAAATATGCATACAATTTAAGAATATCACTTCTTATCTCTATTTAATCAAACAATGAGAGAAAGAGAGAAAGTTCGGTATCGATTTACATTATAAACATAGTACAACTTAGCATTGATACCAATTGTTGGAAAAATTGGTTTAAAAAATATTGTTTTTAGGCATAATGGAAGTTTAAAAATTTTCATAAAACTGAGTCTTTGTGATATTTATAACAATAAACTTTAAACAAAATTATGCACGTGCTTTTTACGAGGCGGTTAAGTCGATCCCGACTTTCTATTGAACAAACTTATCCATTATTCTCGAACCATAAATTGTTTTGAGTGTTGATTCAAACAACATAAATCGAATGCACAAAATGAAAACTTTTTAACCGTCAGTAGGAAAGTTAATTCTCTTTATAATTGAACAATACGCATTTCCCCAGAAAATAGAATTTATTCTGTAAAATAATTTTCCACGATTTTTTGACAAAATAATGACGCTCAATAATGTGTTATGTATTCAACACATAGTTCCTATTTATAGAGAAACAATATAACATTTTTGTTCGAATAAGGTTTAATTAAATAATAATATTTTAATACAAAACACAACTTCTACTCTACGTAGAAGAGTTAGGGTGGCGACATGCCTTATAAGATACTAAGATTTGTCGGCCCTTGTGCTTCACAAGGCGTATTTGGGTCTTTCATGTATTGGATCAAGTTATGTGTTATTTGGATTTTTATCCAACAATTATAATATATCCAGCCTTATAACAAGTTTCTATTTCCCAAAATATTATTTATTTAATCTATTAGTTTAGTTTATTTAATTAACTAAATTAATTTCTCAATTAATTTATTTTTCTCAATGCAATTCTAATTTCATTGAAGTCATGACAACTTTACCATATTAGAATCTATGAGGAAATCTATTTAATTTTCTTATTCAACAAATCCATGATGACTAATTAATTTAATTATCACTTTGAACTTTAATTATTTAATTACAATTAATTAAATAACTATTTTAAGAAATTAAATTAATTTTAGTCATCTTTTGTACTTAGCAAGAAAACGCATTCATTGCGGATAGTGATACATGTGATCTATTTCTCTTACTTCATCATTTTCATTCATTCCATATTTATTGGTTTTACATGCAATTTATTTTTGGTTATGTCGAGCTAACAAAGGGACCGATTGAACATATATAATTAGGGCTCAAATAATTTGTAATTAAACTCTGGCTCTTTGCCTATTAATTACAACATTATTTAGTTACAATGTCATTCCACTAAAGTATCATGACTGAACTCTTCCTTATTATATACCACTACGAAAGCTACTCATCAAGTGCTAGTCCAAAGACCTTATTATAACACACCTTAATCTCTTTGGGAGAAATTCTTTCTCCCACTATGATTCTATTTTATCTCATGGTAACTATCGTATCTTTCTTTATGAAAAGTTTATCTAACAAATAGTAACTAAATCATTTATCTCTAAGAAAAATAATCTATTGCCATGTTACTTTTCGCCTATCATGTAATGCCGATGAGAGGATATCATTTACCATTTGTTGGGCTTTAGATTCCACTGTTGTGGAGTGATGTTACATCATGCAAAAGTTGTATGTCCAATGTATCAACTTTCGGTTCATTATCTATTTGAACTTAGGCTTTCATTTTGTTAGATTTGGTGTCTCAAGCTTTTGATATAACAACATTTAAGATAAATTTTTATGTATTATATATCCTAAATGATATGGTGAAAATATGATTGAAAATTTTATAAAACATTTTAAAAGTATTTCCAAAGACCTGAAAAATACTCAAAAATATATTTTTAAATGTGTTTTAATTTATCTAAATCTTTTTGGGTTAATACCAAAGTGTTCTAAGGTGCTTAAAATGTTTTTAAGGGACTTTAATATGCAACTGTCACAAACTTAGATTTTTCCCATGCGATCCATGTTGCCTTAGGCAGTTCATTCGCTCCAAAAATGCCTAAGTCAGCCTAACTTACAACAATTGAGGATTCAACAGAATTCCTCTAAGGCACTTACGAAGAATAGCGGAAGAACGAAATAAGAACAAACACAAAAGATGAACAAAAGCCACAGAAAAGTAAGAACACTTGAGAGAAAGTTTGAGTGAATGCTCTCAAAATTCTATTTATCACTAAATGAATTACAATGAGGGGCAGAGGCCTCTATTTATAGTTGAGCCTCCCTAAAATCAACGGTACAGATTAAAGTACATCAATGGCTAAGATTAAAAGCTATCTAGAAATCAAATCTCTAAGATTATAGAATCGTATCTTCTAAAGATTACATTTAATGTCTAGGATTACATATCTTTGAAGATCGCATTCTATATTTGCCAAGCTTCGTAGATGGCTTTCAATCTCTCCAATCAACGGGCTAGTTCGATTGGGCCAAATGACCTTCTTTAAACACGATGGATCGCACAACTGTGTCATGGTTGCGGGCTCACATGCTCAACCTATGACATTCTCCCCTCTTGTTCTAGCGACGCCCTCGTCGCGTCTTCCTCATGGAACTGGTCTATCTTTCCTTAAAACTGCCATAATGCCTCAGCAGGTTCCCAACTTGCTTTACTATCGAGAAGTCCCTTCCATCGTACTAAGTATTCATGCCGCGACCAATGGTACTTTCGTCTGATCACATGATCTACCTCGATGCTTTCAACTTCACAATCGTAGGAGACCTTTACCCCCATTAGTGCTCATTCGGACTTGCTTCGATTTGGATTCTCTTGATTCCCATGGAATGGCTTAAGTATACTCACGTGAAACACTAGGTGGACTTTGAGCTTTGTTGGCAACTCAAGGTTGTAAGCCACATTGCCTACTCTCTTCACAACTCAAAACGGCCCCTAATGTCTTCGCACAAGCCCCTTGTGCAAACCCGTATGTCGCAAAATTAAGTGTAGTTTAGCAAGGACTGAATCACCCACCTGAAATTGCATGTCTCTTCGATTTTGATCGGCCCACTTCTTGTTGCACTTACTTGCCTTGTGTAAACAAGCTCTAGCCAAGTCATTCTTCTCTTGCCAATCCTTTGCAAATCGATAAGCTGTTGGATTCAATCCTGTATAACGGGTCACAACAGTGTTGGGTGTGAGTGGCTATTGGCCCGTTACTATCTCAAACAGACTTTGATTTGTTGCCCCACTTCGCTGCAAGTTGTATAAAAATTGGGCCACATCCAACAACTTTGGCCAATCCCTTTGTGTGGCATTCACATAGTGCCGAAGATATGTCTCCAGCAACGCATTCACTCGTTCGGTTTTCCCATCGGTTTGCGGATGAATGCTAGTGGAAAATTTCAAGTCTGAACCCATTAACTTGAACAACTCTGTCCAAAATCGGCCCGTGAATCGCCTGTTTCGATCACTACTGATAGACAGTGGCACTCTCCAATATTTCACCACATGTCTAAGGAACAAACGGGCTGCCTCCTCAATAGGGCACTTATTGGTAGCTGGAATGAACGTCGTATACTTTGAAAACCTGTCCACCACAATAAGAATACTTGCAAACCCATCAGACTTAGGCAAACCAACAATAAAATCCATAGATCCACTCTCCAATGGTCTTTTCGGAATGGGCAAGGGTTGTAGCAAATCGACCGGAGTCTTTAACTGAACCTTGTCTTGTTGGCATACTAGACAAGTTTTCACATAGGTCTCCACATCATCTCCCATGTGAGCCCAATAGTAACGATCCTCTAAAAGGGCCAAGGTGCGGTGCATTCCTGGATGGCCCATCCATCTCGAGTCATGGCACTCCTTTATGACTTCCTTGCACAATTTCCCATAATGAAGCACATAAAGACTATACCCATGAGTGTATAGCAACTCCCCATAAAGCCAAAATCTCCTCGTTTTCCTCTCATTGGCAAGCTCAATCAAGTTTTTGGCTGTGGGATCATGGGACAATCCCTCTCGAATATGCTCTAATAAGGAACCATCAGTTTGGCTGATTGTTACAAAGTTAATTTTTTGGCTAAATGCATCAGCTATAGTGTTGGCACTCCCCGACTTATACTCCATTGTGAAATCAAACTTAGCTAATAAACCTATCAATGAGCCTGTTTGGGAGATAACTTTTTATGGGTTAGAAAATAACTATTGGCAACATTATCGGTAAAGACCACGAACCTGAACCCAATAAATAATGCCTCCATATTCGCAAGTAATGAACCATAGCTGTCATCTCATTTTCTTGGACCGTATACCTCTGCTCCGTCTCATTACGCTTTCGACTCTCAAAAGTAATTGGATGTCCATCTTGCATCAGTACTCCCCCAATGGCATAATCCGATGTATCCCTAAGTATCTCATAAGGCTTCAAATAATTCGACAAAGCAAGTACGGGCTCCCTCGTTATCACTTGCTTTAATTAATTAAAGGCCCTCTCATATTGTGGATTCGAATCCCATACCTTACCCTTTTTCAACATGTCCATGAAGGCTGCGGTAATTATGGAGTAGCCTTTGATGAAGCGCCGATAGTAATTCACCAACCCAAGGAAAGATCTCAACTCTATCACCTTGGTTGGAGGCTCCCATTCAACAATGGCTCGAATCTTGCTCTCATCCATCCGAATCTTGCCACCTCCTACAATGTGGCCGAGAAATAGCACCTCTCGTTGGGCAAATGAACACTTCTCCTCTTTGACAAACATTTCATTTTCCCTTAAAGTTTGGAACACTTCCCTCAAATGTTTCACTTGCTCTGTGAGCAACTTACTATACACCACAATGTCATCAAGGTAAACAACCACAAAATGATCAAGGAAAGGTTGAAGTACCTTATTCATTAAGGTGCAGAATGTAGCTGGGGCATTCATGAGTCTGAAGGGCATCACAAAGGACTCATACGAACCATACCACGTCACACAAACTGTCTTTGGCTCGTCCCCCTTGGCTATTCGGACTTGATGGTACCCTGTCTCAAATCAAACTTGGTAAACCATCTCGCACTACCAAGCTAATCAAACAAATCCACAATAAGGGGAATGGGGTATCTGTTCTTCATAGTGATCTTGTTTAGAGCCTAATAATCGATGTACATCCTCAACGACCCATCATGTTTCTTTTGGAACAACACTGGCACACCATATGGAGACATACCCGTATCTAAAAGCTTTTTCAATTATTTCCACAGCTCTTCTAATTCCGACGGAGACATATGATATGGGGTCCTTGCTGACAGCACCATGTTGGACACTAACTCGATCCTGTGGTCTACCTCCCTCTTGGGTGGCAAACTCTAAGGCAACTGGGCAGGCATCACATCCTGAAAAGACTGCAACACTTGGCCCACTTTCTTTGGGATTTCACCAATGGACTTAACGGTTTCCTCAATCTTCAATGTGGCTAAATAGGAGACTTCATCTCTACATACTCCTTTAGCAAATTGGATTGTCGACAATGTTTTTTCCCTTCATATTTCTCTTCCTTGTCATTCTCACCATGCATTGATGGTTCAAAATCAAAATCACCATGTAATTACCAGAAGGAACAATAGACGTATTAACCCGGTCAAGGAAACTTAATCCAACCACAAAATCATAGTCATCAAGTGGTATTACCTTAATTGATGCCTTACCGGTCTAATCGCCAAGGTGGAGATCCACTCCCTTTACAACCCCCTTGATTGGAACACTTTTTAAGTTCACCGTTTTAATTCGACCTGACTCGTTTTCGATCTTGAGGCCAAGTTTACGAACAACCTCTTCGGACATGAACAAATTAGATGCACCTGTGTCGATAAGCACATCCAATTTTTTCCCAGCCACCATGATGTCTACAAACATCAACCCATGATCCGTCTTGTCTTCGACACCCCTTAGTATCGAACCAAGATTGTTACCTCTTCATCTGACACCTCTTTTGCTTCCATAGCAGAGAGTGCGACCTTCTTCAGACAGTCCTTGATCATATGTGGACCATAGTAGTAATTACCTTAGTGGCATCGTTCATGATGCCTTTGGCATGGAAGTATTACTCGATTCCCCACAGAAAATTATCCGCATCTCTTGTGGACCTTATTCCCTTGAACTTCTTGGGCTTGGGAACATCCACATTGGCCTTGGGTGCGACAGTATCTAACCTTCCATTGCCCAAAGCAACCTTGTAGATTGTGAGTTTACCTTTCCGCAATCTCTTTTTTCAAGGTCGTCATCATAGCCTTAATGGCATCATCCCTACCAGTAAACTTTTCAACAGAGTCCAACACATAATCTCTGAGATGCTTCTTCATGGACTGCAACCCATCAGTGACCCTATCATTGACATCATCAATCCTCCCCTTGACATCCCCCACGGATTTCTCGAGAGTGATGACTCGATCTTCCGAAGCCGGTAGTATGCCCCTCGAACGACTAACTTTCCTGGTCCTCTCACGGATCTCCATTGGCTCACTATGCTCAAAATTTCTTTCGAAATCTTTCAGCGGTGCCTTTGAACACTAGTTCGGATTAAAAGTTATCTAAAAATCAAATCTCTAATATTCAGAATCGTATCTTCTAAAGGTTACATTTAATGTCTAGGATTACATATCTTTAAAGATCACATTCCATTTTTTCCAAGCTTCTTAGATGGGCTTTCAATCTTTCCAAGCAACGAGCCAGTCTGATTGGGCCAAATGACCTCCTTTGAACATGATGGATCGTACAAGTGTGTCATGGTTGCGGGCTCCCATGCGCAATCTATGACACAAGTCTCGAGACATACGACTATATGTCTCGAGATATGAACACTTCAAAGTAAAAATCTAATTCAAAAGTTGCCTGTTGTGAGGCAGTGTGCAGTATGTGTGGTGCCCCAAATCCGACCAGAACAGTCCGACCTGAATCTAGAACCTCACATTAGTCACCGAAGTGACTCTATTACATTTCAGCATTTACGGGCTCAACCAATATTTTTCTTACTTATCTAACCAATAGCGAAAGTCTCAGACATGCAATTAACTCATAGATAATCATGAATAACAATCAAACCTAATTGCATGCTTTATCTAACAAAAATCATTCAAATTGCAATAAAGGAAAAATTCATCATTTCACATCACATACAAAAACACATGTATAACAAAAATTTAGGAATACATATTAGTTCTAAAATCCTTTTTGAAACGTTGTTGAAAAACTTAGTTTAATCTAGTTGACAATTCTCAATTAATTTTAAAAACAAGAGTTCTAGGGACTAAATTGAAAAAAAAGACAAAATCACAAAATAACTAGATTACAACTATTATCTGTGGACTTATGAAATTAAACATCTAAAATTTAGTTATATAAGTTTTCAAAACAATATGTAAATGTTTTGAACTCCACTTGAATTACTTAAAGCTTAGGACTAAATTGCAAAGTTCAAATACCCTTTTAAAACTCAAAACAAAATAGAAATTCCAGAGAACAACTTCAATTTCGATAATACCTTCTTATAGTATCGATCCTATTCTTGTAGTATTGGTACTGTAGGCCAGAAAATTGTAGATTTTTCACTTAAAATAGTTCAAAATCACTCCAAATCATCACCAAACATTCTAGTTATGCTATTAACACATTATTAACATGTTATACACCATAAAACACACTTGTAACCTAAATTTTGAACATAGAAACACATTTGATCTCATTTCAAACTCAAAAGTTCATTTATGCAACTTTTCATGCTTTGTTCATTACTAAACATACCAATTTGTGCAATCTTGGCTATTACTCATTTCCAGCAAGTCATATTACCTTGAAACATCATTTAGAACATGCTCAAGCATACCATTTCACATATTAGCAAAATTTGCCACTTCAAGTCACTATTCATGCTAGCTTATAAGCTTTAACTTAAAAAATCATTCACACAACATACCATATCAACATATCATGATTTTCTAAGGATCCTACATGTTCATACTGAATCATTTGGTTGACTTTAACATGCCAAAATTTCCAATATACTGTTTTAAACCTTTTTAACACTTGAACTTCAACTAAACATATCATGCATCATCAACATTATCCACAGACATCCAAATAACCACAAATCAATGTCCTAAGTCATTATTAACAGTATAAAGTCTAGTTCTACATAGAAAAAACCCATATTGCCTTTATTAAAAGAATTCAAAAACCATTATTACATACTCAAACACATGCCTTGTAGGGACCACCACTCTTGCCCACTTCAGACTCCTCAGAAGCACTATTTCTTTACAAATTGATATATTGGCTCAGTGAATGCTCAAGGGCACCACAATGCGTACACGATATCAAGGGCTAAATGAAAGCATGTGAAAGACAAACTCACAATCTCTTTTTTGATCATGTCAAGCCATCATTTCCATGTTTCATTTTAATCACATGTGAATGATATACACTGTTGCACTACACTTTCATATTACATTATAAATCATGAATTCACTTTCACGTGACACTATAAATCATGATTACTCTTTCATAAAACACTTTAGGCATAAACCAAACATTTCAATATTGATATTTTAGTTTCTTGAAACTTATGAAACATATATGTGAACACAATACATTGGATAAATGGATCTCCTTGTATCGCCTCACTATGACTCAAAAAGTCTAACATGTCCTTATCGAAGTAAAGCATCATACTAACACTCTTCAATACACCAAACATGTCCCATGAATAGAGTCGTAGCTTATCATTCTCTTATCTTTCCAACATGTCCCGAGGCTTCAATACCCAAATACATTACACATGTGTGAATACTATATCCAATGATTTCAAGAGAATAGAAGGCCAAAATATTCTCTTTTAAATATATTTAATTTATTTTTTTAATGCAAACTTGCTCTGTTCATATTCATCATTTACACAACACCATCACATTCACATTGCATGCTTGTTGTATTCACATTTAATGCACTTACAAGTGCCACTGCAATGCTTAATGAGCCACAATTACTTTAGATCTCATATGAGTGCATAAAACCAGTAAATCACATATCATATACTGACATAAATCACATATCACTTACTGTCTTAATACATAATGTATCACATCTCATATTATAAAAGTACTATTTTGCAAAATAAGGTAAAAAGAGTAAGAAGGCTTACACTTAGAACTTAGGATAGGTTTTTAGGCTAACCTAAGCTCCCGAATAACTCAGTGAACTATATGTACAAGCAACAACTCCAGAACACTCACTAATTTAGCTTTGACTTACTTGCCGAAAGCTTAAACTAGCTTCGCTTTGCCTTTCGCCTTACTCGTAGAGGGCTCCGATGGATTCGTTACTTCACATTCACATTAAACACAATAAAATATGATCACTAACAACCAAAAACTCATTAGAAGCTCAACACAATTATAGATCCACTCTACCTTCCTTTAAATAAAAGATTTGACTAGTTTTAGAATCTTAGATTTCTTGATCATTTCTTATTTTCATTGCTTCAGATTCTAATCATCTCTATGATCATTTTAGGATAGATATAAACCACTTAGAACACTTAAAATCTCATAATCAAGTTTTTTGGAAAATCACGTAAAAACTCTTTGGAGGAAAAATCATCAAATATTTGAAATCTCGTAATGATTTGTTAAAGTAAAATTAGAAACCTTTTAATCTCATCAAAATAAGATGAAAATCATTTAGAAACTGAAGTTTAGCTTGAAAATTTGGATTTCACCATTTTAGAGATAAATTTTTGACATAAAATCTTTAGATCTTTAGAAATCTCGTTTTAGAGGATCAAATCTTGATCTGGAAAAGCAAAATGCTTAAAATATTAATCAGGAGATAGAATCTTACCTTGCTTGAAGAAGAAAAATGACATAGAGCTTGATTTCTTGAAATCTTTTAGAAAAAGCTTAGAAAAGAATGAGAAAAGAGACGAAGGTTTTGTTAGTTTTATGGAAAATTGAAAGGTAATTGAGTGTTTGGGTGGAGAGAAAATCAAGTTATTTAGTTTTTTTAGGGAGAAAAATCTGGAGGATTCTGTTAGAAAAATTTTCAAATGAAGAGAATAAAAGTGGGAAGAGAACGTGAGTTGGGTTTTATAGTTGGAGAAAACTGAGTTTTGAACTAATGGTATATTGCTATTGGTATTTCTCAAGTTTGACCCTTTTACGATTTAGTCATTCTTCTAATTAAAAGCTTTTTTTCTTAATTTTTTTAAATCCGAATTTTTTTGAAATCTATTTTATGGAAAATAATTTTCAAACACCTATTTCCAATTTCCAGAACCTAATTTTAGGCTTTCATTTTGAAAATCCTTTTGGAATCCAAATCGAAAATCCAATTCACTAACCCAAATCTACTAGACCAAATTTTGGGATGCGACAATATGTCTAGAGACAATTAGAAGATTGTATCGAGGGACATGTGGAGAAATGTGCCCATATTGTAGTAAACATGTAACTTTTTTCTATTTATTTGAACGATGAATAAATAAATAAAGTTAATTTCACATTTC
>CM025153.1:13409534-13420268 GCA_013467495.1 Gossypium gossypioides
AAAAAAAAAAAGATTCGACGTATGTAATTATTGACAGGTTGACAAAATTAGCTCACTTTATTCCGGTCCGAACAAATTATTCACTTGAGAAGCTTGCTGAATTGTATGTTGTTGAGATAATTAGATTGCATGGCATGCTATTATCCATTATTTTTTTACTGCGATCCAAGGTTTACCTCCATGTTTTAGTATAAGTAATATGAGGCCCTGGGAACTAAAGTGAAATTTAGAATCTCTTTTCATCCACAAATAGACGTTCAGTTAGGATGGGTGATTCAGATTCTCGAGGTAATGTTACATTATTGTATTATTGAGCTCGAGGGTAGTTGGAAAAAAATTCTATTGTTAGTTGAATTTGCTTATAATAACAACTATCAGTCAAGCATTAAAATGACATCATATGAGGTTTTATACATACGCAAATGAAGAAGTTTGTTATATTAGTTTGAGTTGAGCGAAAGTAAGCTGACAAGAACTGATTTGACCCATGAAACTAACGAAAAAGTCAGAATTATACGAGACTATTTGAAAGCTACTTTTGATCGTCAAAAATCATATGCTAATCTAAAGGGAAAGGATATTGAGTTTCAAACTAGTGATCGTGTATTTCTAAAATTCTCGCCCTGAAAAAAGATTCTACTATTTGGTGGGAAAGGAAAACTTAGCTCGAGGTTCATAGGACCGTATGAAATCCTCGAAAGCGTTGGCCATGTCACTTAGAGATTGACGTTACCACCTGAATTAGAAAAGATTCACAATGTTTTCTACATATCGGTATTACGTCAATATCGTTTTGATCCTTCGCATATTTTATCTCTCGAAGAGATTGAACTACATCGTGATTTTTCGTATAGTGAGGAACCAGTTAGAATCTTGACTCAGGAAGTAAAAGCTACATGGAAACGAAAGATTCGATAAAATCTCAATACTCGAACCTATTATTATTGGTACCGAAAATGATAGTTTCAGAACCCTATTTTCGATGATCAAGCCAGTAAATATTATTATTTAATATTTACAAGTCAAATTATATTGTTATATTGAATTTTGATCTGATGGATTTGTTAATTGGAAAGTTAGTTACAGTACAAGTGGTTCGACCTTAAAGTCAGTGCTTTAGGAAAATAAGGTACCGGGACCTCGTTTCCATAAACTGAGCCTGTAAATATTCTTATTAAATATTTGCAAAGTTTTTGTATAGGTTAATTGAATTTTGTGTAGGTAATTTTATCGAATTAGTGACTAATTAAGGTGTAAGGACTAAACCGTAAAAATAAAAAAATTTAAACGCTAATGATTTTTATTAGTTAAATGGGCTAAAAATTACAATTACAAGGGTCTAAGTGGCAATTAATCGCAATGTAAATTATAATGGACGGTTATTGCTTATTAATTAGCAAAATTATGTTGCTTTTTTTAAGTTAAAAATTAAGTAAATTATAATAAAACATAAAACAAAGTAAATGGCCAGTTTTTCATTCATCTTTCTCCCATCTCCACCGATTCTGCATTGAAGAAAAACAAAGCTTTCGGCCAAGCTTTTTCTTCAAGATTGATCAAGATTCAAGTCAACCGGGACTTAATCGAGAAAAAAATTACGGAGTAGTCCCTGACACCTTGTTTGTTATCCTTTATGCCAGGTAAGTTCATATGGTGTAGTTATGTTTATATGCGTAATGTATGTGTTTGAATTGTGAATTTATATTATGTGATTATGTTTTGAATTGTATTCAAAGTGGTAAAAAAGGTGAGAAATGGACTAAATTGTAAAGAAATGATTAAATGTGTTCAAAGTGCCCGGATGAACATTTTCTAGGATAGGATACAATTAACATGCCAATAGGTTTATTTACGCGTTGTAAGAGATATGATATGAGATGATACTGATGTAAGGAGAATTCACTGTTTAAATCAGAATCCAGCATTTGTTACGGATTACTGAGTTTGTCTCTATGGAGACCATTGTTCTTGATTATCTCTATGGAGATCTTGGCTTAGCACTTCGGTGCTCAGGTGTGTATTGTTGGTATAGCTCGTTTGAGCAATCAAGTGTGTTTTGGTGGTTACTCGCATATTCGTATCTGTTTATTATAGTTCATCAGGCTAAAATGTTAGTGAAAAGGTGAAAGATTGTGTAATGATATCTTTGATGATAGAAATGTATTTATATATTTGATTGAAAGAATGCAAATGATAAACATGATGGATGATTTAATAGACTGGTTTTGAATAGAATTGTATAGTATAATTTGGAAATGTTAAAAGTCTAGTATTTGTTGAACTCACCACACTATGGGACTGTGTTGAAATGAAAGTCATGTAATTAACTAATTTGTTATATTAATTGTGATTGAAGGTAAGTTTTGTTGTTTCAGAACTTATGAACTTACTAAGCATATAAAATGTTTACTCTGTTTTGCTTTTTGTTTCTGTAGTTGGCATTGCAGAATGCGTCAATTGGATCAACTCGAAGCTCAAACTATCCAGTCCTCAGTTTGGTAGTCTTTTATTCATTTTGGACCCAGTTATGTGGCATGCAAATAGGAAATATGATACACATGTGTGAATCTTTGAGTTATGGTGTTTTTGAATCAAAATGTGATTTGGATTTTAAATGATTTTGTGTTATAAACATTTACGTGATTGTGGGCTACGACCAAACTATGACGAAAACATTGGTTATCAATGGTGGCATTGATATGCTTGAATGATTAGTGAATGTATATAGAACTTGAATCATATATGTGTTTACATTGAATGTTTATAAGTTTTAAACCAAGAATGATGTTGATTTTAAAAGCCTTAGTATGATATTTAAAAGTGTACATTGGCATTATGGTAAGTTATGTTGCAAGCACATGAATGGTATATTTGACTTTGATTTGTTTGATATTGGCATGTTAAAGATGAATGGTGAGCTATGTTTGAGTAGTTGATGATTACTTGATTGTTAAGCTTAGCAAAGTGTCAATTTCATGTGGAATAACTTGAATGGTCTTGTAGTTGGTTAATTGGATGTTTTGCTATGTGTATAAATTGGTTTTGTACAGGTTTGAATGGCCAAATATGCACCATTTGAGCCATTGTTTGGTTAGACACGAAATAGGTACCAAATGGTCATATTTAACTAAAAACAGAGTCATCGTCACGATGTGGAATTTCCTCGTTGCAATATCGAGAGACAATATGTGACGTCTCAACGTTAAGTGGACCGAAATCATGATGTGACTCACTGTCTCAATGACATCATGACGTGAGGAGTTCTCGTCATGACGTGGAACCCAAAATTTTAAAACTTTACAATTTGGTCCCAATTCGTGTCTGGGTCACCAAAAAGAGCTTCTCTAGGCTCGATTTAGTCTCAATTTCTATTTGAATGACATCATATGATTACAATTGTGATGTGAATTATTATTGCATGATTTAATTTAATGTTTTCAATTCTAATTACTATAGTAACATCTCGTAGCTCGGGTCTGACGACCGGGTTGAGTAAAGGGTGTTACATGGAATGCTTAGATAAGTGAATAGGTAATATGAGAACTGAATTGGTATGGGACCACTTAATAGTTGGTTAAAGTATTACATGCATTCTTGACAAAGAATTGTAGGATGGAACTTTTAAGTTGATAGGTAGAATGCATATGGTTATTGGTGTATGTTTCAACATGTTCTATGTGATAGGACGAAATGAATTAATTAAGTAGCTTAAATAAGTATGCATAGGTAAGGTGAGCAATTGTGGTATGAATTGATGATAGTTTGAATGAATAATTGAGTAAATAGATTGAAATGGTATGGTTAATGCTAATTTGTGCCTTATTGAATTGGTTGTTTTTGGAATGATTATGCAAATGTTAATGGCACTTATATTTGCATGTTTGAGTTTGATATGATATGGAAATAGATGATATGGAATGGCTTAAAACTGATTTAGTATAAGTTGAGTTGAATGATATGAAAATGGATGATTTTGTATGTTTAATGGTTGATTGATTGAGTATTGTTGAATTGAATGGTTTAGGCATGATTTTTTAAGATGGTTTTATGAAGCTTAAAAAGTATCTAATGGCACTAATTGAGTCAAATTTAGTTGAGGCATGAAAAGGGATCAAAATGGGAGTTTTTTTTACCTATTTGGCACTAAGGCATCGATACCCTAGTATAGGTATAGGTATTTAACATTTTTCAAACCATATTACAACAAACATAATGTCAAAATGGTATCAAAGTATTGATACTCTGCTCAGGGTATTGATACTTCACAAGGGTATCGATACATTGTTCTTTGTTTAGTTTAGTAAAAAATAAACAGAATCACAATTTGGTATTGGGACTAGAAAAGTATCAGTACCATAATTTAGGTATCGATACCTATGACACATGATTTATTTTTGTAAACATCGAATCTAAAAATGGCATCGAGACCTTTTTAGAAGTATCGATACTTGTATTAGAAACATTGAAAACTTTGCAATTTGGTTCTATTTCATGTTCAGTTTAGCAATTGAGCTTTCGTCAACTTGTGTAAGTCTTGAAAAAGTTTAATTAATGTAAACTGCTTGTATTTAACTGATTTGTGATTATTTAAATGATTCACTTTCACATCCAGTGACCGATTCTCAACTCAATAATGTTTGTGTTTCTGTTTCGATTTAAGTATGGCATTTACCTAGGCTGAGTCATTTTGGTATAACTTTGTAGTTACACTCCCTGGCTTAAATATGTTGGTATTTAAATATGGCTAAAGAGACATGAATTGTAAATGGTTTCAAACTTGATATGTTTAAAATGTTATTATTATGAGTAAATGAATTGTCTTTATGGATTGTATTGAAGTGGGATGAATTGGTGTTAGTTTTGTATACATAACATGTTTATATTGAGAATGTAAAGCTTGATAACTTCAAGTTACAAGTATATGGTCGATATGGGCATATAGATATACATGTTTAATTAAGGTAGAATTGTTAATGTAACGCCTTAAACACAACCCTATTCACTAGGTCCAGATATCAGGTGTTACTATGTAAACCACTTAACAATTGTCCCAACCACTTAACAATTGTCCCATACTTCAAACATTTTTCTTAATATTTCCTTTAAAAACTCCATACTAAAGAACAAAGGAAAGTATTTAGAAATAATGCATATATATTGTATCAAACCGGTTACAATTTAATACAACACCTAGGTTAAAAAAACAAACTTATAAGGCATAGTCCTACTAGACGCCAATTTTTTTTACCAAAACGTCCACTGTATGCATAGTATCACCATGCTACATTTCTGACGCATTCCTGGCATAGTCCCTCCTAGCAGACTCACTTAAAGAACAATACCTAAAACATAAAGATTACACTACTAAGTTCAAAAGAACTTAGTGAGTTATGAACCCAACCTACCTTTTAAACCTTTCTTAACAAATTTTTCATCTTCTATATTTGGATTTCTCTGTATCTATCTTTGGCAAATACCTTCACATTGTCAATTATATGATTTCATACTTATATGCCATTTATCATTCATACCATATCATCATTCATCCAACAAATTGGCAAACATCAAGTCTTGACAGTCGATACTACCTTTTTCTTTCATTTTTAGAAAACTTTCAATGATCATTCAAGAATAGTTAATTGCAAACGGATACCCATATTGATCTTGCTAAATCAGATCATGACTTAGACCGTATCCTGATTTAATACGAACTCATACTATTGAGGAGCCCTATAGATCGTTCAGAAGAATTATGCACTTCTTTGTTACAGGCACAAGACATCCAATATAACGAACAACTCAGATTCCATCAGAGTTCAGAACAAGACATGATACTATACAGATACAATGAATATAAAGTAGCTTAGAATTCCAGCTTAATATCACGGGAAACTCAAATTGACGGACTCTTATATTGAATACCCCCATATACTAAACTGACAAATAACTACGGTGGATACCCTCTTTGAACATACTGAATCATACTTCTTTTCAAGAAACTCCCTTTAAGACTTATTCGATTTTCATCACAACATTTTTCACACCAAACCTTTAGAAAAATTATATCCTTAACATAGAATTATCAAAGTACTCCACAAGGGCCAGAAAAAATGCGCCGCAAAGGCAACTTACAAAATATACCAAAAAGGCTAGCAAAATGCCATAAAGGCTAACAAACTATGCCATAAAGGCAACATACGGAATACGCCACAAAGGCTATCAAAGTGCAACAAAGGCGATACAGAATTCCACAAAGGCAAGACCAAAATGTCATAAAGGCCAAATCATATTATGCCACAAAGGCTAACAGATTGCCACTAAGGCATCCCAAGAACTGTCGTGTTTGTGATATGGATTTTTCTAAACTCACATTGCATGAGGTTTGGCCATCATCGCCCTGGGACATACAAAAAACCCTAGTCGATAAATGCGGCTTATTCGCCCTTTTTAGAATATGTCATGGCCATGGACTTTCTTCAAAATAGTCATATCGTAATTTGTGCTTACTGTTCCGATGGGCTTTATCGAAAACCACCATGATGTCAATACTCACATCACATAACCTCTCTACACTCAGTTACACCCTATTCTCCCATCCTTATCAATCACAACTCATATATCTAACATAAGCACAAAATTGAATGGACTATACTTATTTTCTTAACCAAATCATGCTCAATACACATTTCACACACACATTACATGATCACATATACACCTCAGGTACACTTATATAGCTACTTCACAGAATCACATGCATCCATACATACAATCTATTACATACCAGACTCATGAGGACACTATACCGAGATTACACACATATTTTCAACAGTCATTCACGAACTCATTCACCAATTCTAAAACATTGATCATAAAGGAAATTCTAGGAAGACTTACAAGAGTTGGTATTAGGGACTCAACTGAAACCCACTTACTGCAGCTACAGTTCAAATTCAGACATCCAGTTCAAACCTACAACAACAACTTCTTAAAGAACATAATTTCACCATTAAAACCCACTTTTAGACAGATTGCTAACATTTCATCTACAGATAATTCCCATGCAGGATTTCTTATTCATAACATATTGTCTATATACTTCATAGCATCTTTACTCTTTACATGCAGAGTTATCAAACTTACCAGGAGATGGAACATCCTCTATTTATTCCCAAGAATCCTTAGCTTCCAGTTTACATAAGAAGAGCAACTAGCAAATAACATTTAATATTTAAGAAAAAGAAAGAATTACAGAGTCATCTTGAAGGAAGAAGAAATTTCCTCACAAACCCTTCTCATACATATATATAATCCACCTCTATTAGGGGATTTTGACAAGTTTCAAGAAATTTCAAAATGTGCCCTTCCTAATGGCCTATAGAATTCGAAAGAAACATAAATGAGAGTCTTTTCCATATTCCATTTGTCCAGTCAATTTAGTTGGTTTATAACCAGATCTAGTTACCAAGTCTTGCTCTTCACAGCAGTTGAACAAACTAGCTATACTGTAGCTTTGGCGGTAACCTACACAAGGCTTACTTTTCTTTTATCGAATTCTTTCTTTTACTAAAGAGCATGTCAAGAACTAAATCCTAATATACTACCATGGGCAAATACTCTATTTTCCAAAACATTAGTTCGCCAGAAGCAACAATTTGGTGAAGAACTTACCAAAGTGCGTCAAAACAGCCAACATCGCGTCTACGCATCTTCAATTCCGAGTCAGCCCAATTTAGGGTGTGACAGTTAATTCTAATATTACCTACTTAAATTATAGAAATACCACTGAGCTTTTTACTCAGCGTACGATTTGTTTCCTCCGTGCATAGGTTAGATTTAATTCAAGATTTTCGAGCATCAACCTTAGCATCCAATCCACAATCTCGGGCTCAGCAATGTTTGTTTATTTCTAACATTACTTATATTTGGCATGTACCTAATAGGTTATGTTTTGTGGTAGTTGAATGGTATTAGGATTAAATGTTATATCTTATATTCTAGTAGTAATATATATGGTTGATATGTATATGTATAAATTATATGCAAATTATAATACTCATAGTTTGACAAATGTGTGAGATGTGATGGTGCCTTAATTGAAATGTTTATATAACCCTAATGGATGGTGGATTTGTTATATGTTATTAGGTGCATATATAAAGGAAATATAGATTTACTTTAGTATGATTAAGGAATGTATATTTGATTGATAATTATCATATAAATTGAGTTATTTAATTGTGAATTGAACATTGTTGCTTCGACAACGAATATGACACATTGTAGCTTGGACCCGACAATCAGGTCGAGTTTAGAGTGTTACATTTCTTAGGATAATAAGAATTGTGGCATTTTTTGTTGGTTCAACACCGAGTGGTTTAACACTTGGACTAATCCAAAATTAATATATTTGTAATTTTGTTCTTTAAGATTATTGATAGCAACCCTATCTAATAATTGGATGGTCCCATATTCTTTTTGAATAAGAAGACTTATTTTCTTTTGTTTTTATAATATAACTATAAAAGACGCTTAAACTTTTGAATGTTGATGTTTTATACATTTGGCTTCTTGAAACTCTAGGAAGAGCCCAATAATCACATATTTAGGGAACATTCTCATAACGCTCTTCTTGTTCATTGATAGTGTGATTGGAGGTTTTGTCAAATTGCTGGGAATGGTTGGAAGTAATGCTTGCAAAAGAGTTGGTTCTACTAAAGAAAGAAAACATATTTTATTTTCATATTTCCTATAGGGGTTCTTCTATCAAACTTTCTCAATTACAAAAATTACTTACAAGGATATTCTATCCTTAACACACCTAACCATTACTACCTAAACAGTGTATCGATACTCAGCAAAATAACAATACATTAATAAAGATAGTTAAACCAAAAATTGGAAATATTGAAAACAAATTTAAAGGTTTCCAAGACTTGGAATTACCTATTCCTTTGTGACTTTGATACCAGTGAGTCTCGAAGATCTGAAGATGGATGTAAATGAACACTTAAATTTTTGCAAACTAAATTTTTATGAAGAGAATGTTGGAGAGAAAATTTGCTCAAGAGAATGTAAGGAAAATTGAGACCTTTCTTTCACTGTCAAACTAATAGCCTCTTATAGAGGGCTCTTGCCTATTTTACAACGACATTATTGATGAATCTATTCTCATACATCATTACAAATTTTTTAATGGATTTGAAGATGGATGTAAATAAAAACTTCAAATTTTTAAAACGAAAACTTAATTTTTTGCGTACTAAATTATTTTAAAGAGATTGTTGGAGAGAAAAATTACTCAAGAGAATATTGGGAAAATTGAGACCTCTCTTATAGAGAGTTTTTCCATATTTTACATCGATATTATTGGGGAATCTATTCTCATACATCATTACAAATTTTTGAATGGTTACGAGGATTAATGTAAATAAAAACTTAAAATTTTAAAACAGAAACTTTTTTTTTTGCAAATTAAATTATTTTAAGAGATTGTTGTAGAAAAAATTTGCTCAAAAGAATACTGAGAAAATTAAAATTTGTCTTTCATTACCAAAATGAGAACATTTATAAAGGGCTCTTGCCTTTTTTACATTAACATTGAAGAATCTATTCCGATACATTATTAAAATTTTGAAAAATTTTGCATATATTATTGCGATTTCATAGGTAATCTCCAAATAACACTATTTGGTTATTAGTATACTATTCACCTTTATATTCCCTAAGTTAAAAGGCTCTTGCATAGAATTATCATTCTAAATTGCACTATTCATTGAGAAGTACACTAATCCTTTCAAAAATATTAATATTTTATTTTATTTTGTATAATTTTTCATAAAAATTAAATATAATAATTACGAAATCTCACTCTTTTACCCAAAAAAAAAACAAATGAAGAGACTATTAATTTTTAAAATTAACTTAATTTTAAAAAAAATAAAAGATAGAGAATAAATAACAAAGAGAATGGTAGAGCAAAGAGAAAGCGTATTTTATTAATCAATCGAGAATATTTACAATACTTCTCCAAAGTCTCTATTTATAGGCATAAGAAGTATAAATAAAGTAAAGATCTACTTCTAATGACTATTAGAATTTAAAGTATATCAGAACTTATCTAGATCTTGATGGACATCTACTCAATAAAATATTCATAACACTCCCCCTTGGATGTCCATTTGTAGATAATGTGTCTCATTAAAACCTTACTAAGATAAAAACCTTGTGGGAAAAAAATTCCTAGTGAAGGAAAAAAAAGTACACATATCTATAATATGCATAATATGCTGCCTCATTAAAAACTTTACCAAGAAAACCCAATGGGACAAAACCTCGGTTAAGGGAAAAAGAGTACAACYCGTATTTACTCCCCTTTATTAAAACATCACATAATATTTCATATTCTARGTATTCAATCTTGAATACTAGTTTTTCAAATGACTATTTGAATGTATTTGCTAAGTATTTATATAACCATTCTTTTAAAACACATGACTGAGGGAAAATTTTGGAGGAAATAAATTTTGATTTCTTTAGGAGTTTCAACAATAATCATAGCAAAATTTAATCATGATCCTTCTATAAAAATATAAATAGGTATTTTGGATCATTTTATAATCCTCCTTCAACTACTATTCACTCAGTCAAATTTACCACATATGGTCAAATTATTTCAATTCATATAAATGAACAATTTCCCGATAATTTCAATATGCTTCTAGCATTCTAAAT
>CM025153.1:13468202-13480532 GCA_013467495.1 Gossypium gossypioides
AAAAAAAAAAAACAATTATAGAATACACAAAATTAGCACAATGTTTATCCACAGCGAAAATTGATTTATAGGCTCAAAATTACAAGCATATATAAGTGTTACAATTTCCATAACATTATCTCCCCCTTCAGAACATACATACATAACACACACACACACACATATATATGCATGTATTTATGTATATAAGCTGATGGCTTCATAACTTGATTGATGCATGGTAAGGCCTGAAAGCAGTATACCTGAGTGGCTGAGTTTAAACCATCAAGTTGCATCTGGTAGGCAAGGGCGGGCCTGAGTGCTTTCAAGTCATGCTACTTCGGGTCCGAACTCGGTCTATAAGCATTTGCCTCCCTGACAAATCTTCTTCATAACCCACAACCTGCATTTTCCAAATAATTGATAGATGAAGAGGCTTCAGCCTGAAAGTTGGGATTACTAATCATAGGTGATTTACAGATTTAAAATTCATTAAACTGTTGAAGCATATGTTGCTCCCACTTTTCATTTTTCTCGATCGAGTCTGAATAACATAGGATGGAAATGGAACTTCTTAGACAAGTAAGATCTGAAACCTGAGACTCTGTTTGCGTTTCACTGAAACCACCATATAGGCTTCCCGCATTCACATCTCTGGAATGACTGCTGATTTCATCTTTTCTCACATTCCTGGAAAGAAAAAAAAAATTAGGTCAATTGGAGATGAGAATGAAATGATTTTTGCTTGCTATAATGAAATATAATTCCCCACTGGCCTTGCAAATGTCCCAAAATTCAGTAGGTTCTTTCTTGATTAAGCTTTCTGGCAAATGCAAGGCAGTCAACTAAAGTTCAGATATTAATACTTTTCTTTTTTTGGTTCAACTAAGACGGTAATATTAAAATGTTAAAAGGGAGAGCAATTATTTGGTAATCATATAACAACGTACCGGTTTAACCAGTGTCGAGATAACCCAATAACAGAATGAGAATCTGTATGATCTTGACGAAGGCCCGTACAATCAGATAAAAATATCTGCTCCACATCAAGGATTGATAACATAAAGAAACTTATATAAGAGATAAAGAGTAGACATCTAGACATTGAAAACTCAATAAATACAAGGATACACTTCTGTCACACCCATTCCTCTCTGGTGACTTCTGATCATGAATCTTGAAAAGAAGCAGAGATAATTGAGTCAGCCAACCAGCAATCTTGAACAATAAAACAATTAGGTGATACAGTTAGAGGAACAACAATATTCACCTTACTAGTTTGCTCCAGTAAGTCTATAACAGTATCTACATCAGGCAAAACTTGAGCAGCTTCACCTGCATTTTTTAATTTGTTGTTTCCAGTAGAATTTTCATTCAGAAAAGGCTCGCATAAATGCACTCGAGAAGCAACCAGATCATTCTGGTCATCATCTTCTAAGTGCCTTGCCCTTTTAAAATGATCATTTGATTGTTCGGCCTCATCTCTAGAGCCATCATTTCTATCACCAGTAATGCTTCCCATTTTAACACCAAGATCTTGTGTTCTCAGACCCTGAGGTTGACTTGTAAACTGAGAGGGAACATCTACAGACATCATTTTAGCAGCTTGAGTCGGAAACTGGCTCACAGTGCATAATCCTGCTTCTTGGTCTTGAGCAGTAACTTCTTTAGGGCAAAATGGATCCAGAGATACTACTTTATTCTACGAGATTTAAATTGAACACATGAATTTTGTTGATCTTATCATTTCTAAGGAAAAACAACAAAAATTCAGGGCAGACATGATTGGAAATGCAAAACTGCGCAGATGAGCGCAGAGAGAGAGAGAGAGAAAGAATCAGAACCATACCTGCCTTACACATTCATATATCCACTCTGATGTAACTGACCGTATTCCCCATTTACAAGCAGCCTCATATTTCGGTCCACTAGTAAACTTGCACAACAAATGAGTCACCTTTTTTGTAAGTTTTTCCACAAACTTAGCTCCAAGAATAAAACATAGATTTCTTAATAGCAATCTATCCTTCTCTTCATATTGTGAAACACAAAAGCGGAAGTTTTTGAACCCAGGAAATGGAATTTGACAGGGAAGTGGCGAATAGAGAATATGACTTCCAACATCCAGCAAGCATCCATCCTAGAATACCAGTTCTCCATCAGCATTGACAAGATTATGAAAACACATATAATCCAACCAGATATTATTCAGACCCAATTACTACTTTCAGTTAAAAGAAATATCAATGCATGATGGTTTAGGGTAAAGAAGAAACCAAAGGAAGCAGCAGTGGTAGCTGTAGCAACAGTATTAGACAAGTACACATAATGTACTATGCACTATATGTAACCAGAAAAAGGCATATCATGACCAAAGAGGAAGTTTTAAGCATACCTCTAAACAAGACCTGACCCAGTGAGTAGAAACATAAGTAATCTGGGAATCAGTAATACAACTGGGTATCACACCATGACACTCAATAATAAAATTCACATTCTTTTTCACTTGATCCTCAACAACCTGTCCACCGCCTTGATCCACCCATTCAACAATTTCAGCTCTCTGGCAGAAGAAATTGAAAGAATATTAAGGAGGAAATAGCACTAGAAACAGTCACCATCAGAACTAAGATAGATAGCAATACATAGAGCCAACGTAAGAAATATATCAGATACAAATAAATACGACATGCTAAAACAGTTCAAAAGCAGTTAAATATCTGAGATGTTAGACAGCAACAACACAGGGGTTTTAAATGGTTATCAAATCATTGATATGGGCAGGTGCCTCTTACTTTGAGGCAGGGGCTTTAGTTACAAGATTAGGGCATCCCAAATTGACCAATGGCAAATAAATTGCCCTTTGTTCCTCCAGAGCCCTTCTCCAGTCTAAAATTTTAGTTAAAGGGAAAACAAGGCAATTCCCTTCTTCAGTTGGGTGAGTCAGTTGCTAGGCCAAAAAAAAATCTCTAACAAGGAGGATGGATTCAGGTGGTTATTTTAGCAAGCATAAATTCTTTTGGCAACTTTCAAGCATACTGTTGCATACTTATGGTGAGTGTAGTACTAGTAAGATTTTTGCCAAGTTTACTTGAGTATATTTCTTCTTGAAAGTCATATGTCCATATCAACGTTTTCAAGTTGAACCATCTCAAAAATTCACAACCAAATACTCATGCGGGGTCAAAATATTCATAAAGCAAGATTCTTACCCTATCTTCAGGAAAGGAAACTGAAAAACAAAATGTTTTCCCCTTAAATACAGCTGATGAAATCCCATTCTTAGGATTTTGGACTACAGAGTCACATTGCTGCTTCTGCCAAAAATTACTTGTACTATTTATTGTGGGAAGTAGACCTTGCTTGGATGATCCTACAGTAGCTTTCAAACAGCTTCCCCCATTCATGTTGATTTTAGGTTTATCATCTAGACTTTTCCCAAATGATGAAGGCATTCCAGTTCCAGAGTTTGTAGGAACTGAGGATTTACTTTGATTTGAATTCATAATTCCCGTCACTGCTCCTCTGACAGAGTGTGCAGAATCTGTCCAAGCATGATGATCAGTTAAACGCATGAAAAATAATTCATAACAGAAGCTATAAAGAACTTACTGACAATATCTGTTAATTCCAGAACAAGATCTCTATCTTTTTATTGTAAGAGAATGTCAAAAACAAAATACATCCAGCATGAACATGAATTCAAGATGAAGACTGATTGATTTCAGAGAATAATTGGCAACCTTTAGGAAGAAGTAAGTCATATGCAACATGCCTCTGATGAACAGGGATTTCTTTCTTTTGACGATCACAGTCCTCAAGCCAGCTGGTCTTTACCACATGGATAACACCTGAAGCAGCAATGCTTCTTACCTCTTTCTTTTCCCTAGACAAAAGGACAAACATACGAAAGAGAAAGCTTTATGAAAACAGGGGGAAACAGTCAATGTAACAAATGTATCAGTACATTGAGGCCAGAAGATGAAAACGCAAAGCTTGCAAAGCACAATTTGGAAAGAACTCAAAGGAAGAAACTCATGGGAGAAAAAAAAACTCACAACATTGTTTGCACAAAAAGAAGAAATACTTACAATTCAGATGGAGCCCCAACAACTATGTGCGTCAATTTTTCATTACATGACATATACCGGGATGCACCACCTCTACGCACCATGGTAACCAGCTTACGCATTTCAGAAGCTTCAAAGCCTACAAGTGAAATTTTACAATCTGACAAGTATAGATCATTATCTTCAGATTGAGAATCATTGGCAACACAACCATCAAGCTTTGTTTCAGTAGAGGGCTGCAAATTTGGTGCTTCACCACCATCCTCTTCAAAAATGGCCTGAGCATCTGATAACACAGAAGGTGTATTCTGAGAATGAGCAGCTTCAAGATCTGGATCTCCCAATCCGGTAGAAGGCACTGTGGACATATTAAATTCAGGAACCACCAAGGAGGTTGCAGACACTGAACTTGCCCTAAACTTGTCTTGACTATGCTGTGCTGACAAGGAACCACTCACACTTTTCTTTGAAGATGCACTGCCACCTTGGACAGGATAGGACTCCTCGTTAAGGCATGCTATCCACCAGGGACAAAGGATTATTCATGGTCAGATACAATTTGAAGTCATTGATAATACATGGTAGTACAAATACTCCAGATATCATAACTCAGGAATACTAGACATTACTAACAACAAAGCATTACCTCTTCTGGCAATACATTGATCAAACCATTTCCGAACAATGATATGAACGTGACCCCATCTTCGGGCAACTTTATACTTGTCACCTTCAGGAACTTATGGAAAGTCAAGATCACAAATGAATACTCAGAATAGGCCATGGATGGTTATTCTGAGGAGAGGAAAGGATGGAAGTAAAACATTTATTGAGGTGCAATGCATAAACATCAAAAAGATGTAAGAAAATTTGCAAATGGCTCAAGAACTGAATAACACTCCTTGAACAGAAATGAATAGGCAACTGAAGTTTAAATAAGTAGATGTAACAGTGATCATAAATTAGAGGTATGTTGCTTGTGGAGTGAAAGTGTAGAACCTAAGAATACGCAACTAATAACAACAATTCTTAGATCTTAAGGAACAATGTAAAGGATATATCACAAATCAAATGTGTGCACTTCTTGGTGAGTTCAGCAGAATATTTTCCACCATTTTGTATGATAAGCTTTTCAATCTCCTTTCGCTCATCTGAGAGGAAGAGAAAATTAGAATTCAATGATTAAGTAGTCTGTCACAAGCAGGCCCAATATGATTGACATGATAAACCTGCGCGAATTCCGGTAACAGATATTGTCAATCCAGTAAAAGGAAGAACCCTGTATGACTCCTGAGGAACAACACGGTGCTCGCTCCAACACTGATACAACCATTGAATAGTAACGATAGGTTTCTTCAGAACATTTAAAGCCCACTGCACAGACAGAAAATAATTATAAGAATCAGTGATAGTATATAATAAAGTGATGTGCAACCATTAGCTTCTTTCTGATAATACCTTCTCCAAGAAACTCCAAAGACAATTATTCTCAATTTCACAGTCCAATAAAAAGGGTTAATAGAAACTCCAACTCAAAGCCAGATGTGCACAAAATTCAAAATTTTATTACTAAATATTCCACAATGGGAACATTCATTTCCTGCAAGGACTACCAGGATTGTTTTCAAGTTTTTCCTCCCACATGCATGCCGATCTCCAAATATGCGAGGACAGGGATCACATAGCAGTTTCTTACACCTTCTTACCTAACTCAAGTTGGAAAAGACCTTTAATAATATTATTTTTTTTCTGATTTCACTATGATGTATTCTAAGTTCATAAAACCAGCTATCTTTTAAGAATATAGAAGTCCTAACAATGATGAGTTCATAAAAACACCAATTAAACAATATTTGCGCACTTAAACACAACAAATTCAGGCAGGTGAGAGAGAGAGAATCATTTTACAAGAATCACACATACCTTATACTTTGCAGCCAAGACGTTCTTTACAATGACGAAGCTAACATCTAGAGATGCTTTAGTATGCAAAACTCCCCCCATGGCTATAACTAATTTTTCAATCTTAACCTACGAGCAAAAATCATCAGAAGAAACCATAGAAACTCGGGGTTCATATAAGTCACCCGAGTAGATAAAAATGAACGCATTTGCACGAACCTTAATTGCAATACCTTCTCATCCATGTCGAAACCGGATGCCAGCACTTTGAGACCGTCCATTGCAAGACAGCAACTAAATCCTTGTTTAGGTAGAACTCTATTTTCATTTGCACAAGAAATCACACATTGAGGACCTATGACCCAAAAAATAAAAAGAAAAGAAAAACTCCCATAAATTACCAGCATGGTAAATTTAAGAAGAATTCTACAACTGGAGAACATTACCTATCAAATTACAGCCTTTAGCTCTAAGATCCTCAAATTTCTCCTGAAAAAAAAGTAAAATAACTAAATAAAAAAGAAGACATTTAAGAAAGATGCCAAACATATCGCAAAATGCAACAAAAAATGGAGGGAAAAAGGGGGGAGTACGTGATCGAAGGAGGAGATAACGTGGAAATCATCGGGGCCATTGCGAGAAGGGTCGCAACAGAGGAAGACTTGGGCACCGTTATCCTTGAGAACGCCGTGAAGCTTGTCGAATACTTCGGGAGGGACGAGGTTTCGCGACATGAAGACGTTCAATCCCATGAACGCCTTTGCCTTCGTCGTCATCATCATCTCCACTTGATTCCTCAACCTTTATCCCTGAAATTTTGTCAATGATAACTGGCGAGGGTTGAACTTGAAGAGAGTTGGACTTAGGGACTGTAGGAATGGTGGTACTGTTGGTATGTTTGCAACTTTTGAAATTGGGGAAAAATATTTGGTAGGGCTGAAAAAAAACCGCCAAGAAAATTGGGGAAAAAAAAGCTCTAAACCATTTTTTTAGCTTATATTTTATATATTCAAGGCGAAAAAAACATTATATTGCTTTTTCTTTTTTGTTACAAATGAAAAAATATCAAGGTGGTAGAGTAGGGGTTTTTAATCGGTTAACTGACTCAAATGAGTATTAATCGAATTAATTGATTTCTTTTAAACTCTTAATCGTTGACCGAATTGAAATCTTTTTTAAAAAAATAATTGAACCGATTTTTTTTGGTTAATTCAGTCGATTAATCGAATTAACCGAAATTTATATTTTTTAAATTTTTGGTTAAAACAAGTATAAAAGATATCAAAAATTAACCGAATTAACCGATGGATCAACCTTAGCTAGTAAAAAACTTCAATTACCGAATTGCACAAAATTCTAACTTAAATTCAAATGCAGCAACCAGAATCCCTCACCAATCCACAATATCAACAAATCTCAATTCAAACCCCAAAATAACCGGTGAAAAAAATAGTTGAACCCATAATTATAGACCAAAAAGGGAATTTTGAAAAACTTACGACCATTCCCTTATCAGCAAATCTTACCCACAATCAAGAATTAGAAATCAGAACTCACCAAAATCTTTATTATTTTCATTTCAATTTGAACCAACTCTACAGTCACTTATTGCCCATGATCATCATCCTATAAACCCAGGAGCATTATTAACTTCAAAACCCAAAACACTTATATCAGCATCCAACCCTACAATGATAGTCTTCTCGACTCAATTAAACAAGTTTCCTTTGTCAATCTATATCGAGAAACTAAGCTTGGTGTTAACAGAAGCAGGATGTTTACTTCTAAGTTTTAGGCATTGTTTTTGTGATTGTTGATCATTACTATTACAATGAAGAGATGAATAATTAATCCTTTGTCGCATAAGAAATACATTCCCACTTGATTATTATCACAATGAAAGAATAATATAATAACAGTAGTGCCATTTATGGTCCTCATTAAACTACTACCTAGCCACATACGAAACAAACAACCTCACACTTCATTATCATTACTACATATATACGTCACACAATATCTTAGTATTGAAACCTATATTATCCACTTCTTAGTTAAAGATGTGGGTGGTTGGTATTGAACAACCATGGATTGTTCACCACCCGAGTCCTAGTAACAAAGCCTCAAAGAAAAGAACTTTAACAAAACACACCTGAAAAATCCAAAGTGAGTGCCGACGGTGGTGAGTGAAGTCCAAATCGAAGGTGCGTCATTGCGATAACCAATGGCGGACAAACGTCGAACGATGACGGTGACCAGGTGGACATCGAACGGTGTGACTGGTGGACGTCAGACGGTTCACAAAAGTGATCGGCATTGGTAGTAGAGATTTTGAGAGATTTCAAATTAGGGATTTTGAATTTTGAGGGTTAGGAATTTCTCATTTCTGTGACTTTGCGTGATTTTTAGTTTTAGGATTTTCATTTTTATTTATTAAATTATTAAATAATTTAAATTATTTGTACTTTCGATACACTAATAGAATAAATTATTTATTGTACACGAAGCCCTTAGTAAACACTAATAGAATAATATTTCGATACACAGGAATCCTCCACCACATCAAAAAGCATAAGATTGCTAGCCCAAAGATGTAACATCCTTCCTAACACACAAAAGGGCTCAAGAGAGCATAACTACATCACACTAAGATGCACCTAAGTGCAAGGTCCGAAGGCGATATAAAGTGCACATAAGTGCGAAACCTCTACCGCACCAAAGGCACCAAACTGCAAAGCCCAAAGGCAACAAGACTCTTGGCTAAAATAGAACTTCATATATATATTGGCATGTCAATCATATTCTAACTGCTTCTCTAAGTTTACAAGGGCAAAGTTTACTTAGTAATTTCAATTTCACTATAACACATCCATAATCACATATATACCGCTTTATACTTAAACATATGTGTTGGAAAAATCGGTTTAGAAAACACTGTTTTTAGGCACAACGAAAGTTTAAAATTTTTCTTTAAAATCGAGCATTTGTGATATTTATAACAATAAACCCTTAACTGAAATTATGCATGTGCTTTGTATGAGGCGGTTAAGTCAATCCTGACTTCAATTGAACAACTTCTCTGCAATTCTTGAACGACGAATTACTTTGAGAGTGAGCTCAAACAACATGAATCAATCACATAGAATGAAAAATTTTATTAACTTTCAGTAGGAAAGTTAATTCTCTCTTTAACTAGAAACTATGTGTTTTCCCCATAAAATAGAATTTATTCTGTACAATAAATTTTCATTATTTTCTAACGGAATAATGATGCAAATAATATGAGTGCATAGTTCAACATATCGTTCCTATTTATAGAGAATTGGTACAAGAGTTCTATTCGAATAAAGTCTAATTAAATAATAATATTTTAATAGAAAATATAACTTCTACTTTAAGTAGAAGAGCTACGGGTGACAACATGCCCTAAAATACACTAAGGTTTGCCGCCCCATGTATTTCACAAGGCTTAATTAGAGCTTTTATGTATTAGGTCCAATTATATGTATTATCTGGACTTTTATCTAACACTTATAATTTATCTAACCCAATAAATATTTTCTATTTCCCAAACATTATTTATTTAACCAATTAATTTAATTAATTAAGGAACCCCTTGGATGGGTGTTTACTTCAAGTGCGATGCGTTTAGCTTTCCTTTTGTCTCACGCTACAGTATCGCTACAGTATCTAATCTCACTGTCACCGTTGCTTTTACACTAACTGCAGGTAAAAGCACCGCCTATCCAAAAGGGCCCTAACAACGTTAATTTCTCAACCCAATTCTAACTCCATTGAAGTCATGACAATTTTACCATACTAGAATTTATGAGTAAATATATTTAATTGCATTATTCGACAAATCCATTACGACTAATTAATTTAATTCTTACTTTGAACTTTAATCATGTAATTACAATTAATCAAATAATAATTTGAATAAATTAAATTAATTTCTAAGTCATCTTTTGTACTTAGCGAGAAAATGGATTCATTGCGAATAGTGATACTATTGGAAAATCGGGTTTGGAAAACTCAACGAAAAATAGATTTGAGGAAAAATCAGAGTTTTAATTTTTTTTTTCAAAACTAGAACTTGGTTGTGTTATCTAAAGTAATAAACACTTAATAAAAATCATACATTTTTTATTTGTCTAGGATGAATGCTTCAACTGAGTAGTTGATATGCCATAATTTAATATGGCAAATTAGGCTTTCTTGGTATACTTAAAGAGCTTATTCTCAAGCAAAGTAGATTCTTTTTCATAATTTTTAGATTTTAATTTAATAAGTATAAATACATCGTTTTTACTCATTTTGTAACCCAATTTGGCCAATAGTGCCATTAGGGGGCCTAACGTGTGGTTGAGTGGTGTAGGGACGTGTTGAAGGTTGAAACCGACACCAAAGGAAAGGGTATCATGATATCCATACATTGGAATCATGATACCTCCAATAGAATGGAATATTGGAGACCACCCTTCAGTGGTATCACGATATCCACCCTTCAAAGAATACCCCAAGGCTCGAAACTGCTTGAGGTATCGCGATATCCTCTTCTGGGTATTGCGCCACAAACATCGTGAGGGGGACAAAATTGGACAAAAATGGTAGTCTTTGTCTTCCCGATCCACCAATCATCCAAGGCCCGTATGACTCCCCAAACCCGATTCGATGAATCGAATCCTAATCTTGGGTGTTACCACACTAAAACAAATAAAACTTAACTCTACTTACACAAATTACAATTGATTTGAACTACTTAATTACAAGACTTCTTAAAATAATACATAAGTATAAACATTTAAGAATTCCAGTTATAATCTGTAGGAAATTTGATTACAAGTATTACTGAAATGATGTCCTAATCTAATGTAGTTATCCCTATTCAAGGGTTTCTAAGTGTCAAACAGGTTCGATCACGCCATCAAAGCTTGCTCTGTATGCATAGTAATCCAATACGCCACTCATTGGGTGTAGTCCTAGCATCATTTCCCTCAGGCGTAGCCTCACATTCAACCTAAAATGGAGAACACAATCCATGTAAGTTCATAAGAACTAAGTGAGATAAACACCCATTTACCTAAATCGTTATGTATTTCGCATCTGGTAATTTAATTCGGCACTTCATTGCCCTTTGTTCTTCAACTTGTCTCTAGCGAATACCTTCTTAGAATGCCATTCTTCTTACCATAGATGTTACCTTGACTTTAAAATCATGATTTACCTTCCGCATCTTGGATACATTACTCACGTTCTTCACGCTACACTTTTGTGATTCCCTAACCATACCCATTCTAGAGGCCCATATAGACATGATACAATGATTCTTACATACATACTTTAAGCCGTCATTTCTTCAAAATCTATGAAATGATTTCGTACTTAGATAGAAGATACATTCTTTAATTATATGATTTGATCCTTTCTAAAAACTACCATTTTTTTTCTAATACTTACAGACAGATAACCTTCTTCAATTTACTAGACATAGCATTTCCTCAAGTTTGTTCTTCAAGTCTAATTAACTCATACTTTAAACTCATCACATTCTTTGGTGTATTCCAGTTTCTTTGTTCTTATCTTAAAACTATGCACAATACGCCATAACATTTCATACAAAACTCGCTATAAATGAAGCTAATTAGAATACCTCATCGAAGATGTAACATGATACGCCACATGGGCTTTTCCTTCTGAGTTTATTACAACCATTGTTCCTTTAGAATTTGTCGTAAATACCATTTCTTTCTCTTAGGGTTTGCCACAGAGGTGTTGCCTTTAGATGATTGTCACAAGGGTCATTCTTTTAAAGTGCGCCACAAAGGCTTCCTTTCCATAGATTGCCATAAAGGCTTCCTTTTTTTGGCATGTTCACGATAGGTATTCACCTAGACTCACATTTTATGAGGGTTACCTCTCATCGACCTAGGTCAAACAGAAAACTCCCTTTAGGTAATCACCTTTCTTTAGTTCTTTTCCATATGATGCCATAGCCCATCTATGGTCTTACACGATATGATGTCATGACCATGGACTTTTCCTTTCCAGAGATTCATATCAAAGATTGTGTTTTTAGTCCCAACGGACCCCTTTAGACTTCACCGCAGTGAATAGATATAAACTCACATAACAGACCTTTCATGCATTAGCACCAAACTTAACATACAACTCAGACATGCTCTTGCAGTCATATTTTCGACTCCAGATTTCTTATCACATACTCTATACTTGACAGATTTATACAAACTAGGGGTGTGCAAAATTCGGGTAAAATCGAAAAAATTCGATTAACCGACCAAATTCGGTTAATCAGTCGGTTAACCGAATTTTTTCGGTCGGGGGTCGGTTAATTATTTTTTGATTTTTCGGCTAACGG
>CM025153.1:13525800-13536154 GCA_013467495.1 Gossypium gossypioides
AGCATTCGAAGTTCGGTGTCGCGACACTACGTATGGGTGTTGTGACACCAAGTCGAATCTGCATGATTTTGTCTAGATTTTCACATAATCAACCAACCTTCCTTTTAAAACCCATGTCCTTTGAAACCTAAAACCCTTATTAAACACCCTTTTAAAACCCCATTATATACTTACCATCCCCAAAATACTCTCAATCCTCTCTTAACCATTTTTTGTGTTTTTCCACAAGTTGAGTATTTTTCCTGAAAGCGTTGCCACATATTAATCATTGTCTTATTCTTTTCTCTTGGTTGCATGTACAAGGAGTTTTATCAAAAATAAAAAAAATCATCGATGACTTCAAGAAGGCAACAAAAGATGTTACATTTTATATTGGTTAAATTGTTTATATTACCATTTATTGGTTGGTTTGTGAAAGTAGTAGAGTTTGTGTGATAGATCCCGAACACATGCGGGGAGTACTGATTGATGAGTCATCTATACCCGATAATTTTATTAGCATGAAAAAGAACGAGCTTGAAACATACGTTAAAGGTGTTCAAAAGAAAACGATCCTCCAAGAATGGGGATTCGAATTCCAAATGGATAGTGGTAGCAAAATATGGAACATAGTGCGCTCCTACAAGTGGGAAAATTTTGGCAAACACCCAATCGAACCGTCATTCATTCTGGTGGTCCAAGAATTTTATGCTTCACTCAAAGCATTCGAAGTAATGAGACCATTGGGCGAACCATGGTCGTATGTAACTGTTAGAAGGAAGGAAATCTTAATTTTGAGCCCTAAAATTTGTAGATTTTATAATATCCCATTTTACATGTACGATTTCATACAAAGAACTGAATTGAAATTCTGCCCACATATTGATGTGAATAATTTCATAGATTATTTAACTCAAGAGCGAGGAGAATGGCAACGAGACTTGGGTACTAATTTGCCTATAACGTTTCCTCTATTGAGCATGATCCCTATAGCTAAAATATAGGTGCAATTTATTTGTACTCAATTATACCTTACTGTGAATGGCTCTAACATCACCCATTTCCTAGCTACTATGATTTACACTATTTTGTAGAAAGAAAAGCTTTATGTTGGAACGTGGATATATAAGAGCATGATTCGCTATATTCGAGAAGATAAAGTGGGACTACTCTTTCCGCATCTTATAATAGTCATGTGTAAAAACGCAAAGGTAACGGAATGGGCTACTCTTTCTGCATCTTCTCTTTCCTCGCTCCTTTACTCTTTCTCTCTATGATGGGTCTGAATAGGCCCAAATATGTCCGACAAATAATTAGGTACTATCATGTTGTTTCGCCGTGAAAATTCTTGAAGGACTGGGCCTATTTATTACATCCATCGTATCATCCCGTCTATTTTTGCACTACTGCTCTCGCCCATCTCTTGTCTAGGTGTCGATTTTTCTTTTCGTTTGAGTGAAGTCGGGACATCCATATTTTCTTTTATTCTCTAGTTCAATCTATAATCTACCTTTTGTTAGAGATCTACATACTAACTGTACATAGAGTCGCCTATTAAGATCTTTGTTGGATGCATGAACTGCTCATTTTCCTCCATTGGAACCTTTACGCTCTTGCAAAGTGCTATCACGAGGTGGGCAAATATAGAAATATGTATCAAATCTGGGCATGAGTGATTAGCTCTCTTCGATAATCTTAAGCAACATTCATCTCGAGTTTTCTTGTTCAATCAACTAGTTAGTACCCCTATAGGATCTTTCGATACGTCCACTGAAATACTAAGTCAGCAAGAAGTACTTATCTTTTGACCTCATAGTTCAGATTAGTTCAGGTTTAAAGTGTTCACAGATGGGTCATACCAAATTTGAGTTAATTCCCACCTTGGTGACTTCCTAGGGTTGTCAGGCCTAGGGTTTAGGTTCTTCCTCTCCTGAACKGTTGATTCGTTAAGAAATCCCAACAAAATAGTTAATTATTCATACCTCRACACGCTAATCCCCGACAAGAGGATTAGTTCCTTATGYATCTAATAAGCAATATAAACTTGAGCAAAAAATTGAATATAATGAACAGTTTAAAGAGGAAAGTGTAGAAGAAGCCTGATTGTATTGAATAAGCGCATAATTCTTACAAAGTTTGAGAAGAATTCTAGAATCTGATTTTTTTCCCAATGGACAATAACAAGAATGAAAATCTAAAACCTAAGAACAGAGAAAATCTAAAGTCTAGATCTAAAGAGAAAATTATAAAAGGTGTCCATAACATGAGTTAGATGGGCTTATTTATAGGCTTAGGATCACCGTCGTCCTTAACCCTAGGCCAGCTAACATTCCCGAGTTTAAAGTTGGATTGTGCTGGCCAAAATGCCACAGGCTCATATTTGTTTCCTGTACAGAGGCGATGTCATGACACACCAAGTCCTGTGTCGCAACATTGAGGGTAGTATGCTCAGCTTTAGGGTGTTTTCAGGGGTATGTGGCGACCTCCTTAGGCTATGTTGCGACATTAAAGGCAGTCTTAGGCTTCTTTAGTTCTGCTGCTTATGTTGCAATATCTAATGCTTCGTGTTGCAACCTAGCAACCAGTATTTAGTTAATACACCTTTTAATGGTTCTGAAACACTCACAAAACATATTAGCTCACCCTTAGGCCTCATTTGGCCCCTAAGGTCAATAAAAGACTCGAATAACACATTTTTTTTACACTTTAACTAAACTTGCTGAAATGTAATTAAAAGATAACTAAAATGCTAATGTTCAAGCTCCCAAAGTGCAAAAACTAGTTTAATTCGCTACACGAAATTATGACAGATCAAACTCCCCCACACTTAAGTCATTATTTGTCCTCAAGCAATACAAACAAAAACAATAAATGAAAAGTCGACTCTTGAACAAATATGGTACAAGTGTTAACTTTGGAGCACATGAATAGGCATTTTATACTCACATATATTCTTGGCATGATATATAACTGACTCACCACTTTTGATATCAAACATATAAGTTCAGGATAATAAGAAGTATACAAGTATTAAGGGTCTTAAATGTAGGAATCCATCAATAAATTATACAATTAATTTGATTATCCTAGCAGAATACAAATAGTCATAAATGCAAATGTTCAATATGATTTCAAATTGTGAACCAGTCTACCTAGATCATATAGGACTTTTCAACTTGTAACGTACTGAGGCTTAGGACAGGTATGGATTACAATAATGATAAGCATCAAAAAATTTCAAGCACAAAAATAGTTTGGCACATCATATTATCCCCTATTCTTCCCCTTAGTAATCCTTTCCCGCTCACCTCTTTATGTCTCATTCTCTAACCTTCTTTATTTCTCCACATAGGAAGTCACAACATAATATAACAACCATGGTTAGCTCACGAGCTTTTGTGCACGAATGAATGATTTTTTCTAATTTTATGACTTTGTCACTTTTTGTTTTTCTAACACATCTCATTCACAAATGCTTTTTCTTTTCAAGTACTTTTTTTCCACTCATTTTGGTTTTCTTTTTCAAATTTTATTTTGTTGCATATTTTGGCTAACCTATAATTAGTATATCGCACTGATCCCTCCTATTTCACTCTATTTTTACAAAATCCACCATAATGTATCTACTTAACCCTCAATACGTATGGCTAGATGCCTATTATCATGCAGTTCAAGACCAACGAAAAATGATAAGTACAAATTTAAATTTTGGCTCGGGTTTTGTATAAAGGTTCATCAAGAAATGTTTTTTGGCTCAAAAATATGTACTAAGGATAAATTACAGGGTTAGCTTTTTGGCTCTGGGTGTATTCCAAACAATGCCTTAGGTTATCTCTAGGTATCTCAATAGTCACAACTCTAATCAACCAAACAACCATAAATTCATAATTTATCATTGATACTAGCATGCTCGTTTCCTTTTTTTCCTCTATATCGTTTGGTACATTTAATTGATTTAATGCCTATTTGCAATGTAATATACAAAACTTAGTAGTCTAATAATAAAAAATTTAAAATCACCAATCCTCATGCCAAATTTTTTGTAAATACAAGCAACCAATGTACATGCACCTAACCAATCGCTTGTATTTCTACAAGCTCAAGCACACAAATGATAAGAAAAATCAAAGAAAAGCATAAAAATTTAAAACAAAAATTTTCTATGTTACCCCCTACACTTTAGATAACACATTGTCTTCAATGTGTAGCCCCTAATAAGATGAAGAAAGAAGTTACCTGATTGACCGTGACTGTTCTATAGGCTATTGGTGGGTGTTTCCTTCTTTGATCATTTAAAGCTTGACTTGCTTGTGCCTTCTTCATGCTGGGTTCCTACAAAGAAAATTAGAACAAAACACAAAACAACTAATAATCTACTATTAATCGTACTCCTACAAAGTTAATTTAAAATCATCAAAAAAAATTTAATACAAATCCAAAACATAAACACTTAGTTTTAATCTGAATCATCAAATCGAGGCAAATGCCTCCTTTCAATCGAACTTTTTCCCTTTTCCAAATCATATTCTTGATGGAAGCTCCCACCCATTGAAGGTGCATAGGGGGTTGGGCTTCGGATGACAGGCCCCTTTTGGTGTATAGTATTGCGGTTGGAATCTCGCCTCATAGTCTTCATCCTCTTTTGAGAGATCGTGTTCATCCCCTTCGCCATCATCTCTTGAAGTAAGCTCCTATTCCTTGACTATATAATGTGTGTGATCGAACATATTTGGCAGATAATTTAGAACTCTTAACCTGTTCAGTCTAGTGAATTCTTGGAGAATAGGGCATGTCTCTTGCATCTATTTGATCATTCGATCACGTTTTTCTTCAGTGCTTCCACTTACTCTTTTCCAAGCTTTCAATTGTTCTTTTCATTTTAGCGACGTTAGAACATCCATCTTTTCTTTCCTTCTCTAGTTCCAATCGATAATTTATTTTCTCTGGAGCTCAACATATTACATGTATAACGAATCTCCAATTATGCTTCTTGTTGGCTTCATAAATTGCTCATTTTCATCCACTGAAACCTCTGTGCTTTTTCAAAGTGTTGTCATGAGATGGGAACAGAAAATCCCAACCTTCTAGCCACTAATACAATGTTTCATGTTTTGATGGGTCCATTCTCCAATGCGTATTTGTTTTTTCTGTAAAAGACCATATAAAAAAAGAGCTCAGAATGTATTAGCATTAGAAACGTTAAGGGTAGTTGTAATTCTGGTGCAAATAAACTGTATCCACCTTTTAACTATCGAAAACATTATAGCTTGATTGAAATTAGTCAGTAGTCTGGTATCTTGTCGGACGTTCTATTCCCCTTGATTTTAAGTTAAGTATTTTATGATGCTCTCCATATCTGTGTCTTTAAACTCCATTAAATCAATATTTTGTAAATAATCTGATTCACAGTATGGGGCATCATAATATTTGCAAATCTTTTTTGGAGAGAATGATACATCTTTTCCTCACACCTATACTACTTTCCACATTTCCGTACAAGGATGCCGAGTTTCGTTATCTTTAAGAGCGACATAAAATTCTTGTACAAGTGGAATAACAACTGTTTCTTTGGGAGTGACATAGAATCGCTCCCATCCATGATACTGTACTACGGACCATATTTCATTACAAAGAACCATTAATGGTTTGAATACCCTTTCTTGAATAAAAGTTTTGACTTGAAGTTCAAGATAGTAATATTCGGCATTTTGGTTTCGAAATTTTATAGAATTCGAAACCGTCGGTGGTTCTTGCACAATTGTCTTTTTAGACTTCCTAGCTGGCATTTTTTACTATAATCTAAGCAAATACAAATAAGATAACAAGCAATGTTCCCAATGTAACAGTAAAGAGAAAGCTTAGAACCCTTAACCTTGATGTTGTAGCCTTTGTTGCTTTGGTCCCAACTGTTTATGTCGATCCTGCATCTATGAATATACCAAATAGCAAAAGAGATTTTAAAGATTTAAGGTTTTAGTGAAAAGAGTTTTTTTTTGGGGTTTGAGAGAGTTTTATAAAGTTTAAAATGTTAAGGAAGGTTAGAATGTGAGATAAGAGTGTTTTAGGTTAACTACTAATGTTTTGAGGGGTTAAAAATCAGGTCAAAATTAAGTTTAACAAACCAGGTTGTGCAATCTAGTCAGGTCAACCCTGTAGAAAATTACAAAGGTGTTGTGACACTGGGGTTCCATGTCGCGACATCCCTGGCAATTTACCATTGCCGCAACATCGGGGTTCGATGTCGCAACACATTCTAAATTTTTGGATTCTTGGGTATACTGGCTTCGGTTTCATGACAGACAAACTCCATGTCGTGACATTGAAGTGATGTTCTCAATTTCGTCGAATCTGCCTTTGGTGTTGCGACACGGGGCTACCATGTTGCGACACTAGCTCTGATTTCACCCAAAATTCCAATTTCTAGAGCGCTATGGTTTTTATAAAACATAAAGTTAATTAAAATCTATACAAAATAGTTAGTTAGGTATACAATAATTTACAAAATATTAAACATCAATTCAAAATAATTTAAGTTTGATTGTCGGATTCATCCGACAGTACCATTATTTCACGAAAGGACGATTCTGTGGTTCTGTCAATATTGGTCCATCATCTGTGTCCTTCCACCTTTGTAAGCTTATCCCTTAAAAATTTTTTTGACCTGTACACATTAAAGGAAATATGTCCATTGACTCGGGATTATTAGAAATAGATAATTTATTACAATGCACTCCTGACTTCCTTCTTCTTTCCTCGCTTAATTGGTGACCACACTTAAAAGTTGTAGTCTCACCATTGATTTTCATGGTTAATTCATTTTTTTCTAAATCAATAGTGGACCTAGAAGTAGCTAAGAAAGGTCTACCTAGCAGGATGGGTATTTCTATATCTTCTTCAAAATATAGAAGCACAAAGTTTGTCGGGATGATATAGTTGTGTATTTTGACTAACACATCTTCTTGTACTCCTTTTTGATGTACTAAAGATCTGTCGGCAAACTGTAGTGTTATCTAGGTATTTTTGAGGTCACCTAACCCGAGTTTGTCAAAAATAAGTAGAGGCATTAAATTATTACTAGCTCCTAGGTCACCTAGAGCTCTTTTAAAATGAATGCTCCCTATCTCTATGGGAATAGTAAAACTTCTAGGGTCTTTCAATTTTTGGGGAACCTATCTCGAGATAATAGCACTAGAGAGAGCGCTAATACTGACTTGTTCGCCTACTTTCATTTTCCTACGCCTAGACATGATTTCCTTTAATAACTTGGCGTACTTAAGAACTTTTTCAATTAGTTTAATCAAGGGTAGGTTAACGTTGAAAATTTTGAATAAGTTTAGAAAACTTACAAACTCATCTTCATCCGACTTTTGCCTCTCTTCTATCTTTGAAGGAAATGGTGTCTTTGCAACGGTAGAATCTTTAGTTGCTTTCGTCTCTAGCTCCACTGTCGGTGCAATTATATCCTCTAGTTTAGGTTCAGTGTCAGCTTCTAGGGGTCTCACTTGAAGATCATTAGTATTTTTCATATTTATCTCTTGAGTTGGGTTTTCTGGGCTACTCAGTACTTTACCTGACCAAAGCGCTATTGCTTTCATGTGCTCCTTCCCTTCCCTACGAGAATTATTTTTCGTATTGCTGGGAATTCATATGCTAATTTGTATTTTGATGTCACCCATCATGCTCATCAACTGGCTCCTTCCCTACGAGAATTATTTTCTATATTGCGGGAAATTCACATGCTTCATATTCTTTCTCATTGATTGCATCTCCCCCTCGATTCTATCTAGACGTTGACCACATACAGTATGGTCACTTAGGTTGGCCCTATCCCGAGGTTTCTACAAATAAGAAGGTTAATAGTTAGTGTTTTTTACTTGATTCAAGCTATTACTTCCTCCTTGGTTTCCTCCCCATCTCAAGTTTGGGTGATCTCTCCATCTGGGATTGTATGTATTTGAATAGGGATTTCCATTGCTATTTGCGATGTAGTTCACATCCTCGGTAAGATTATTAATATAGTGGAATAGCATTTTGTCTCATCTATAGATATCCGGTGCGTCCTTTTCAGCCTCTATTTCGTTGATTCTATCCAATAATTGCTGGTATCTGTCATCTTCTTGGACAACCTTCACCGTAAATGGTCCTTGGCCATATGTATGACGTTTAGTTGGCCACTAGTAGGAATTCATTGTAATACTTTCTATTAATTTGTATGCATCCTTGTACGTTTTATTCATCAAGGCTCTTCTTGCTGCTCTATCTAATCTAGACCTCGAATGCACATCTAATCCATTGTAAAAAGTTTATAGTCATAACCACTTAGGTAATCTGTGGTGTGGGCACTTCTGAATCAATATCTTGAAATTCTCTCATGCTTTGTGAAGGCTTTCTCCTTCTAACAGTTTGAACATCGAAATTTTCCTTCTTAGCTGGACCGTTTTGCTAATGGGCAAGAACTTTTGTAGGAATTTTAATGCGAGTTTGTCCCATGTCATGATCGATCTTGGTGCCTGTGAATCTAGCCAAGAAAAGCGTTACCGATTAATGAAAAGGGGAACAAACTAAGACAAATAGTGTCATCAGTGACCCTTGTATTTGAAGGTATCACAAAGTTGGAGGAACCAATTTAAATGCCGACTCAGATCCTCTATCATTGTTCCGCGGGACTACAAATTGTTCTGGATCATCTTAGATCATGGCTGGCTTAATCTTGAAATTATTGGTCGTAATAGCTGGCCTCGTTATGCTCCCTTGAACCATATCCAGATTTGGTAGCACACACTCTCTCAAAATCCTCTCATTATGTGCCATATTTAAATTTGTGGGTAGCTGTGGTGGTGGTGCTGGTAGGTTTGGTGGGTTAGCGTTGGCTTCGTCGAATAGTGGATTTTCACGAGGTACGTTTCCCATAGCAGGTGGTGGGTTCTGCACTTGTTGCTGATATTCTGCTGTTGCTGTTGATAATTCCTTCGGATAATTCATTCTTAATCTATGGCTTGCTCTATAGGTACTCCCCTACTACGAGTTATACACAAAACCCAAAAAGATAAGACTAGTAGAAAACAAGAAAATTAAATTCGTAACATAACGAAATTTCCTAATTTTCTATTATTATGTGCAAATTAAAAATAATATAGTAACATTAACTCCCTAGCAATGATGCCAACAACTTGACCGCCTCTGGATGTACCATCGTCTAGAGTAGAAATCTAAATTTATTGCATTATTTAGAATTAGGATCAAATTGATAGAACATGTATTTGCAAGTATACGGTTCAGGTTGTAATATAGTTTACAACGGAGTAGGTGAGTACTTCGAGGATCATACCCAAGGGAGGCGAGCACTAAATTAATCTTAACTTAAACATAAATAGATCTAATTAATACTCTAATCATATTATAGTACGAAAGATCAAAAAGACAAGAGTTTTAATAAACTATGTTAAAAACATAAAAGGAAATTAAACAAACAAAAGGCAAGAAATTAAAGAAGGAAATATGTATCAAATCTGGGCATGGGTGATTAGCTCGTTTTAGTAATCTTAAGCAACATTCATCTCAGGTTTTCTTGTTTGATCAACTAGTCAGTAGCCCAGCAGGTTCTTTCGATACATCCACTGAAATACTGAGTCGGCAAGAACTACTTATTTTCGACCTCCCAGTCCAGATCGGTTCAGTTTTAAGGTGTTCACGGATGGGCGATAGCAATTTTGGGTTAATTCCCACCTTGGTGACTTCCTAGGGTTGTCAGGCCTAGGGTTTAGGTTCTTCCTCTCCTGAACAGCTGATCTGTTAAGAAATCTCTACAAAACAGTTAATTATTCATACCTCCACTCGCTAATCCCCCACAGGAGGATTAGTTTCTCATGGATCTAATAAACAATGTAAACTTGAACGAAAGAAAGAACATAAAGAACAATTTTAAGAGTAAAGTTTTGAAGAAGCCTAGTTGCATTGAATAAGTGCATAATCCTCATAGAGTTTGAGAACAATTCCAGAATCTGATTTCTTCTCAACAGAAAATAACAAGAATGAAAACCTAAAACCTAAGAAAAGAACAAATCTAAAAACTAGATCTAAAGAGAAAATTATACAAGGTAAAAAGGTGTCCATAATATGTGTTAACTGGGCCTATTTATAGACTTAGGATGGTCGTTGTCCTTAACCCTAGGTCAGCTGACATTTCAGAGTTTAAAGTTGGATTTTGCGGACCAAAATGCCCCAGGCTCATAGTTGTATCCTATACAGATGCATTGTCGCGACACACCAGGTCTTGTGTCTCGACATCGAAGATAGTATGTGTTGTGAAATGTACCTATATTGTAGTAAACATGTAACTGTTTTCTATTTATTTGAACGATGAATAAATAAATAA
>CM025153.1:13574185-13585602 GCA_013467495.1 Gossypium gossypioides
TGTTTTTAGTGAAATCAGAACAGTGGTTTTGGGACCAAAACTCTTATGTGAAAATATTTATTTTATTATTATTTTAGAGTCGACTGAATATTAGCAAGGTCGTATAAAAATTTCGTTAAGAAATTTTATCGTTTGAATGTTTAATGGACTAAATCGTAAAAGGTGCAAAAGCAGAGTTCTAGTAGCTAAATGTATTAAATGGCTATAGAACCTTAAATTATGAATACTTAAATGGTAAATAGACCATCATTATAGATAGTGAACATTCATGAGTTGGTTTTGATGTAATTAAGCATATTTTTAAAGGTTAAAAATGTAAATAAGTAAATTAAGGTTAATTTAATTAAAACAAAAGTTTCTCATCTTCTTCAAAGATGTTCTTCACCAAAAATTAAAAATAGAAAAGCTTGTTTAGGGTTCTTCCATTCGGCTTCATAAAATCCTTGCATGTAAGTGTGATTTTGTCCCGTTTTTAATTATTTTTATGTTTTTGGAGTCGTTGCAACTTAATCTAGCTAGCCCGAGGACTAAATTGCAAAATTTTTAATAGGTTAGGGTTTTGCCATGAATATATTCATAAGGTTTTTTATGTTTGATGGAAGAAAATGAATCTTTGTTGTTAGATAAACAACTTTTGTAAAGTGAATTTTGTTGAAATTGTCAAATAGGGATTTGTGGATTGAATTGAATAATTGAGATTTATTGAAATATTTAATTGAAAATACTTATTTATTTAGATCAAGATATATCACAGCTAGTTATAAACCAAGGGAAGGCGAAAGTCACGGATTAGCTCGATCTTACTTCTAAGCGCTTGTTGTCAATGTAAGCTCATAGTATTTAGAATGTATAATCAAATTTTCATGTATATATATATTTTCATCTTATAACCATGTAATAAAATACTAATGTTAATTATATTGATTGCACATACGTGCCCCTTTTTGTACTTCGGTACCCCTGATTACACACATATGCCCCTGTTTGTACTATGATACCCTTGATTTCACATACGTGCCCCGGTTTGTACTTCGGTTCCCCTGACTACACACATGTGCCCCTATTTGTACTTCGGTACCCCTGATTACATATACGTGCACCTGTTTATACTTCAGTAATTTCAATCCAGTAAAACAAAAGTTGCATTCAATTGATGATAAGTTAAAAGATTTACTATGCTTTTACTAAGCTTTGTAAGCTTATATGTTTTTATGTATTGTTTTGTAGATTAATACCGCTTACTTTTGGACGAATCGAATTTATGGCTCATTTTATCCATCAACTTTGGTAGTTCTTGTTCTATTTAGGGTTGTGGCATGTATATGTGTCTATATAGGTTGTTTTGGTATAATATGTTGAATTATTAAATTAGGTGATTAAGTACTTGTCTAAGTTTGTGAATAGATATCTTTTGATGCAAATAGAATGTTATGAAAGTAAACACTTATGGATAAATTTCGTTTTTTGATGAATTAAGTTGATATGTTTAGTTTATACATATGGTATATTGGTTGGTGTGTTTCTGACACTTTGATGCTTTGTGGATTCGTATAAATATGACCAATTTAGGGTGCTCCTGTGTTATTCGTTAGAAAGAAAGACGGGTTTATGCAATTATGTATCAATTACAGACAACTCAACAAGGTGACAATCAAGAACAAGTATCTGTTACCACATATTGAGAATCTATTTGATAATTAAAAGGTGCAACAGTATTTTCAAAGATTGATCTTCGTTCTGGTTACTATCAGTTGCGAGTTAAAGATTCAAATGTGCCAAAAACTGAGCTCAGGACCAGGTACGGACATTATGAATTCCTTGTGATACAGTTTGGTTTGAATAATACACCTACAATATTTATGGATTTGATGAACAGAATTTTCAGACCGTATTTAGATAGATTCATCGTTGTATTCATTGATGATATTTTTTATTTATTCACGAGATGAGAAAGAGCATACCGAGCATTTGAAAATTGTTTTGCAAACCTTACATGAAAAGAAATCATTCGCTAAGTTTAGTAAATGTGAATTCTGGCTTCGGGAAGTTAGATTTTTGAGACATGTATCAGTCGAGGGCATTAGAGTTGATCCGAGCAAAATTTCAGCAGTTGTTGAGTGGAAGCCTCCGAGAAATGTATCTGAGGTTAGAAGTTTTTTGGGATTATTCAAATATTATAGAAGGTTCATTAAGGGATTTTCAATGATTGCTACACCGATGACGAGATTATTGTAGAAAGATGTCAAGTTTGAGTGGTCTGAAAATGTCAGCAAAGTTTCAATCAATTGAAAGCATTGTTAACCAAAACACCGGTGTTAGTTCAATTGGATTCAGGTAAAGAATTTGTAATTTATAGTGACGAATCTTTAAATGGTTTGGGCAGTGTTTTGATGCAGGAAGGCAAAGTGATAGCGTATGCTTCTAGACAGTTAAGGATGCACGAAAAGAATTTTCTGACACGTGATTTAAAACTTGCAGCTATTGTGTTTCTGTTGAAGATTTGGTGACATCATTTATACGGCAAAAAATGTCATATCTTTACAGATCATAAAAGCTTAAAATATTTAATGTCGCAGAAAGATTTGAATTTGAGACAGCGCAGGTGGCTCGAGTTATTGAAAGACTACGATTTAATCATAAATTATCATCCGGGTAAAGCAAATGTTATTGTTGATGCTTTGAGTAGAAAGTCTCTGTTTTCTTTACGAGCATTGAATACACGATTTACGTTGCCTAATGATGGTTCCATCTTAGCGGATTTGAAAGCTAGACCGATGTTTTTGCAACAGATTTATAAGGATAAAAAATGCAATGACGTGTTGATAGTTAAATGGAAACAGATTGAGTCGAGTCCTAATTCAGATTTTCAGATTGGATCCGATGATAGTTTATACTTCAAAAACTGAATTTGTGTTCCAAGAAGCTCATAATAGTATCCTATCTATTCATCCTGGTTCCAACAAAATGTACGGTGATTTGAAACAACTGTACTGGTGACCAGGTATGAAACGAGAGATTTTTGAGTTCTTATTGAAATGTTTATTATGTCAGCAAGTTAAAGCTAAGCATCAGGTACCTTCTGGTTTGTTATAGCTAGTGATGATCCCGGAATGCAAATGGAAGCGCGTCACAATGGATTTTGTATCGGGATTGCCTTTGTCTCCAAGAAAGAAAGATGCAATTTGGGTTATCATTAATCGTCTGACGAAGTTCGCACATTTTATTCCAGTGCGTACGGATTTTTCTCTTGAGAGATTAGCTGAGTTATACGTTGCTGAGATTGTCAGATTACACGGGGTGGCAATTGCTATTATTTCTGATAGGGATCCACGGTTTACATCACGATTCTAGAGCAAGTTACATGAAGCTCTAGGTACTCGTTTGCATTTTAGTACCACGTTTCATCCTCAGACCGATGGTCAGTCAGAGCGAGTGATACAGATACTCGAAGATATGCTTCGATGTTGTGTTTTAAAGTTCAAAGGCAACTAGAAGAAATTTCTACCGTTAGTCGAATTCGCATACAACAATAGTTATCAATCGAGCATAAAGATGGCACCGTACGAAGCTTTGTATGATCGAAAATGCCAAACTCCATTGTATTGGACTGAGCTCAGTGAGAAAAAGCTACACGGGATTGATTTGATACGAGAAACCGAAAAAAAAAGCTAAACTTATTCAAGACAGTTTGAAAGCAGCTTCAGATCAATAGAAATCATATACAGATTTAAAACGTAAAGACATTGAATTTCAAGTCGGCGATAAAGTGTTCTTGAAAGTGTTGCCCTGGAAGAAAGTTCTTCGATTCGGATGTAAAGGAAAGCTAAGTCCACGATTTATTAGACTGTATGAGATTATCAAAAGAATTAGACCAGTAGCTTAAAGATTGGTGTTGCCTTCAGAGCTAGGAAAGATACATAATGTGTTCCACGTATCTATGTTACAGTGATACTAATCAGACCCTTACCATGTTATTTCACCTATTGATGTCGAGATTCAGCCTGATATGTCGTACAATAAAGAATCGATTAGAATTCTAGCTCGAGAGATTAAAAAATTGAGAAATAAAAACATAGCTTTGGTAAAAGTATGATGGGCGTCGAAACCACCAAAAATAATTCCTACAGTAAAAGAACTCTAAATAGTAGTAAAGAGTGGTAGTAGGGTCGAGTCCACAAGGATTGGATATTATAATCATCTTTCGCGTTTAACTTGTGATCAGAATTTCTGTCGTGTCGATAATCGTGGCAATGGTCGTGCCCACGACTCCAAACGGACCTGCTAAATAAATAAATCAAGGGAGTTTTAAAATGTTTAGAGATTAAATAATTGAAACATCATAAATAAAAAATTAAATTAATTGGAAATAAATTAAATTGGGAAATAAATTTGAATTTTGTAAATAGAGATAATAAGTCTTAGCCCTAGACTCGATGGATTTCGGATTTAGAATCGATCTTCGAACATTAATTTTCTCCTTTAAACAATCAGATTGTTATAGCAGTTAAGAACGTCCAAACCGCCAATTCTTCCTCTCGTAACTGGTCCCGGTACGACTTGCAAACCAACCCTTACCGATTATCTATCTGAGATACACACGTTCTCGATTCAAGATTCCGGCAGCCTTGTGCTCTAAAGAACCCAACTTAGATTAACGGCCTCAACCGCATGGGACGTTTAAACCCAATCACTTCTCCCTTGATTTGTTATTGGAAATCCGAATACAGCACGACCGACTCGTTTCCCCAACTATCCGCAAACATGACTCCAACCCAACGTGCACGTTTTGAATTGAAATCGAGTTAACTTTAAGGGATGAGTTGTCAATCCTAATACTTAGGAAAAATGTGAATACCGATTGGAAGGATTTTTAGTACGGATACGTATCTCACGATTCTTGACCGGAAAGAATATCGGCCTAAAGCTAAGTTGGTATTTAGTGAAGCATGGATTTAATCGTGCTTTGGTTGGCTATGGATTGGATTTGAATGAAAATAGTGGAAATTGATAAGGGAAGGGACTTAGAAAGTAATTAAACAAATTTTGTAAAAGCAGGGAAATGGAAATGGGAGTAGTAGAATGTCAATCACGCACCAAATTTGGAAGGTAAAGAATAATCCTTATTTGATTCCAAATGAAAATCAAGTGTCAAGTGTGTCTCTCAAGCTACCTTAAAGCCCTATTTATATACATATCACTTACTAAATTTGGCTTAACCACCTAATACATAATTAAAATTTAATAAAAAAAATCAGATTTTTTTTCTAATTTTGGCTTTTACAAAGTCAAAATAAATATGATGAGTCCTTGGTTATTTCCACGTTTTTTATTCAGTCCCACTTTATTAACTGTGCTGTAAATTGGTCTTTTTCTGCTCGTTTTTAACTCATAGCATCCCAATTGCATTCCTGACAGGATTAAAACATAAAATGATTAATTCAACACGGGCCAAATCAAGAATTAACCGAATTAAACACAAAAAAAATATGCAAATTTAACATGTTATTAAAGTACTTTGGAAACGACATGATTTAGAAGAAACAACCTGGGAACCAAAAGAAGCAATGAAAGAGCAATACCCGAACCTCTTTTTTGGTACGATTTTCGGGGACAAAAATTCCTTTAGAGGGGAGAGTTGTAACAACTCATTTTTAGTGAAATCAGAACAGTGGTTTTGGGACCACAAATCTTATGTGAAAATATTTATTTTATTATTATTTTAGAGTCTACGGAATATTAGAAAGGTCATATAAAAATTTCGTTAAGAAATTTTATCATTTGCATGTTTAATTAGTAAGAAAGACTAAATCGTAAAAGGTGCAAAAGTAGGGTTCTTGTAGCTAAATTTATTAAATGGCTATAGAACCTTAAAGTATGAATACTTAAATGGTAACTAGACCATCATTATAGATAGTGGACATTCATGAGATGGTTTTGATGTAATTAAACATATTTTTAAAGGTTAAAAATGTAAATAGGTAAGTTAAGGTTAATTTAATTAAAACAAAAGTTTCTCATCTTCTTCAAATGTGTTCTTCACTAAAAATTGAGAATAGAAAAGCTTGTTTAGGTTTCTTCCATTCGGCTTCATAAAATCCTAGCATGTAAGTGTGATTTTGTCTCGTTTCTAATAATTTTTATGTTTTTGAAGTCGTTGTAACTTACTCTAGCTAGCCCGAGGACTAAACTGCAAAATTTTTAATATGTTAAGGTTTTTCCATGAATATATTTATGAGGTTTTTGATGTTTGATGGAAGAAAATGAATCTTTGTTGTTGGATAAACAACTTTTGTAAAGTGAATTTTGTTGAAATTGTCAAATAGGGATTCATTTGTAAAATTTGTAAAGTTCATGGTGAAAATTATGAAATGATGAATTCTATAAGTTGATATGGACCTATATGAAATTCGGCTAGCTTGGGTAGGGATGAAATTGCATGAGTTTGATTTTACGAGCTTAAGGACTAAATTGTAAAGAACTTAAAATATTAGGGGTAAAATTGTAATTATGCAAAAATGTGTTAGGTGGATCGAATTGAATAATTGAGATTTACTGAAACATTTAATTGAAAATGCTTGTTATTTAGATCAAGATATATCACAACCGGTTATAAACCGAGGGAAGGCGAAAGTCACGGATTAGCTCGATCGTACTCCTACGCGCTGGTTGTTAATGTAAGTTCATAGTATTTAGAATGTATAATCAATTTTTCATGTATATATATATTTTTATCTTATAACCATGTAATAAAATACTAATGTTAATTATATTGATTGAACGTACGTGCCCCTGTTTGTACTTTGGTACCCCTGATTTCATATACGTGCCCCTGTTTGTACTTCGGTACCTCTGATTGCACATACGTGCCTATGTTTGTACTTCAGTACTCCTAATTACACACGCGTGCCCCTGTTTGTACTTTGGTACCCTTAATTGCACATACGTGCCCCTATTTATACTTCGATATCCCTGATTGCACACACGTGCCCCTGTTTGTACTTCGGTACCCCAGATTACACATACGTGCCCCTATTTATACTTCGATAATTTTAATCGACTAAAATAAAAGTTGCATTCAATTGATGATAAGTTAAAAGACTTACTATATTCTTACTAAGCTTTGTAAGCTTATATGTTTTTGTGCATTATTTTGTAGATTAATACCCCTGACTTTTGGACGGATCGAATCTACGGCTCACACTATCCATCGACGTTGGTAGTTCTTGTTCTCTTTAAGGTTGTGGCATGTATATATGTCTATATAGGTTGTTTTGGTATAATATGTTGAATTACTAAATTAGGTGATTAAGTACTTATCTAAGTTTGTGAATAGATATCTTTTGATACAAATAGAATGTTATGAAAGTAAACACTTATGGATAGATTTGGGTTGTTGATGAATTAAGAGTATATATTTGGTTTATAAATATGGTATATTGGTTGGTGTGTTTTTGGCACTTTGATGCTTTGTGGATTGGTATGAATATGACCAATTTGGTATGTTTGATTTGTGGTTAATTAGGAAATGATTTGGTATGAAGATAAACTAGTTGATGAATGGTTAAGTATGATCATGTTTAAGTATATTTTATGTATGTGTTTGAGGTGCCTAAATGGCATATTGGTTGTATGGATTATTAGGCTATTGTATGAATCTTTTTATATAGGTTTTAAGCATATTTAGAAGTCTTTATCATGTGTGAAAAAGTGCCTAAGTTTATGCTTGTGTAGGGTGAGAGAAATGGCTTAATTTTAGCTATTTTCTTGTCCAAACAGCCAAAGACACGGACGTGTGTCTCATCCGTGTGTGACATACTACCATGCGATACGGCCGTGTGTCCCCTGTAAGTTTCAAAAGGTTGCAAGTCAAGAAGTTAGACGGCCTGGCACATGGGCGTGTGAGGCCATTTCGAGAGTTATAAGGCCTGACACACGGGCGTGTGGCTTGGCCGTGTGACCCAAGTCAGAGGGTTACACAAGCATGAACATGGCTGGGACACGGCCGTGTGTCCCTACTTCGAATGTCCACACGGCCTGAGGCAAAAGCGTGTATCTCAGTCGTGTGACCCCTGTAGTGTAAAAATTTCTATCTTTTTCCATGAAGTTTTAAATGTTTCTAATTTAGTCCTGAATCGTTTCTAAAGTGTTTCTAGGGCCTCGAGGGCTCGAATAAGGGACGTTATGCATGAGTTTGATTGAATTTTTCTATGATTTATAAAATGTTTGAAATTGAATGTTTTAAATTAAAAATTTTTGGTAATGCTCAATAACCCTATTTCGATGACGGATACGGGTTAGGGGTTTTACACCTAGTAGAGCACATAATGCACTCAAGTAATAGGGTCATTGCCAAGAAGGCGTGATGCGCCAACACTTGATTAGTCGAACTATCAACTAAGCCCTAACGAAGAAGGATGGGCTAGGACCCAGGCATAAGTTACGTATGCGTCTGTATGCCCGTACATGTTGCTTTAAATTTGTCATGCATCTAACTAGTTAGTCACAAGGATTGAAATGCATGTCAACCATCTAATAGGATAAGGAAAAATATCCTCTCATCCTTTAAAATGAGCCGGGAATGAGAGGGTCAACTCTGAGACGCCCCTATCAATGTAACATTCATTACCTTGCATGTTATGCTGCTGAAGAGCAGATCTGCTTAACTTAGTAATGAAAATTGTAAAGCTTTGTTCTACGACTCTGATGTTCAAATAAGAAAGAAAATGAACTAGATGGAAAGGTCTTGACGACTTTTCTGTTGTTTAACATTTACGAGCTACTAGTCTACTCGATAGAATCTCAGATCTAATGTTTAAAGCCGTAAATGGGGAGGAAAATGTGAAGATTATGTGAGGATATGGTCAGGGTTTTGTAAGTACCCCATGAACTCTTTTTTATATGTTGCATGTATGTTTATATGTTTATTTCTTCGTTTTAAAAGACTGATCTGTGAAACAAAACGTGAATTATGGTTGTGTAATATGTTGTAAAAATGTATATCTAATAAGCTTGCATGTGTGGCTTGATGCCTAAATGACAATATGCCACTGCTATGAAGAGAAAAGTATGAGTATGATGAATGTATAAAAAAGGCATAAGTCTGATGATATGTTTCTATGCCACAGAAGAAAGTTTAAGCGTAAAGAACGCATCTGAATGTATGTTTCTATCCACTATAAGTAATTATGTACATGCATAAACACACTTGAAAGTATGACAAAGTTTCTGCACGAGGAGTATGTGCATAAGTTGCATGAGTTTCATAAGTCTGCATAAAGAGTTTGCTTGCGTGTGAGCCTATTAGGACAGTAAACACGAATTTTGATAATAAAATATCATGGCCATGGCAAGAAGACCATATAGTGTAAGACCTAGTCTGGTACTATAGCATCATATGGGGAAGTGAAGACTATATAGTGTAAGACCTAGTCATGGTGGCTATGGCGTCATGTGGGGAAAAGATAAAGGAAGGTTGGGCAAGTATCAGGCAATGAGAGGTAAACCTCAAGACGTTGATTTTAGGTAAATCCCTATCATCAAAAACGCCATTTGCTGAAATATGAAAGCATTTGTGGCTGTTCTCTGTTATGCATAAGCCTTTATGGTGGTGATACATGTTATATGAGCCCTTGTGGTTGAATCTATTAAGAGTGTCTTCGTGGCAAAGTCTATTGTATGTATCTAGACGCCCTTGTGGCTATCTAATGATGTATGTATGCCTCTATGGCTATCTAAGTCAAATGGACGCCTTCGTGGCTATTTGTTTATCAAGCGAGTGTCTGAAGCTTCCGGGAATAAGAGAAGATATCTGAAGTCAAGGATACGCCTTAATGGTGCAGTCTGTGAAACAACCTCAGGACAACAAATCAAAGGCAACGTTGAATTGGTGAACTCTGAATGGAAGTGCAGCTATCGAGCTTGCAATAATAAAAGATTGGTGAGAAATGTTTCATGCTGAGAAACGAACGAAGTCTACCCTATCCACAAAATAAAAGGTGAAATTAAGGTATGTTGTGAGTTCAAGACCACAAGTAAGTTGAATGATACTGGCTGAGGTAAGATTGTTTATAGAATATGAAAAGATACAAGGTAGGTAGAGATTTAATACATGTTCTTGCTAAGTTTGATGAGTACCTGTCTGGTTCCATAGAGTAAATTGTGACGTTTTATATTTGATATGAAATGATGAATCAATGTATGATAATGCCTCACTAAGTTCTTGTGAACTTATTATGGATGCCTCTGATTGTAGGATATGTTAGAAAGATGAGATACGAGAGACGATGCCAAGGCTACACTAGAGGAGGGACGGCCCGTGCTAATATGCATACAAAGAAGAGAAAGATTNGGATATGTTAGAAAGATGAGATACGAGAGACGATGCCAAGGCTACACCAGAGGAGGGACGGCCCGTGCTAATATGCATACAAAGAAGAGAAAGATTGCAACGGAGTTACGATCCACACCAAAGGAAAAACTAAGAAAGCCATATGACTAGTTAAAAATAAAGATAACATATGAGTTTATACGAGAAGCCTTATGTTGAAATTTAAGTCCGCACTCAAGATGTAATACTTTGTATAGTGATAGAAATAAGGCGAATACAATAATTGTATTATTCAGATTGTAAACTTGATTTTACACTGTACAAGGAGACATTCATAATAAGAAAATAACGAGGTAATTCAGTAAACGAAAGTAGAAAATTGTATTAAGTCATTGCTCGTCAAGTACATCGGCGAATAGAGGAGTCGAGGTCACATCTATTTTAGGAAGTAACACCCAATACTTGGATTCGGTCGATCGGGTCGGGTGGAGGGTGTTACAACTTTTCCCATACTAGGAACAACTACAAGATCTGTAAGGAATTTTCTAAGCCATATTGATTCTTTTGTTGTCTCAAAAGCAGCCACATATTCGGCTTCCATAGTGGAGTCAATAGTATAGCTTTGCTTGACACTTCTCTATACTATGGACTTGCTGCCTAAGACAAAGACATAACCCGATGTCGATTTCCTTGAACCCTAACATAGTTGGAAATCAAAATTGGTATAACCAATAAGAGTAAGATCCTCTCCAGAATACACAAGCATATAATCTCTCATTTTCCGTAAATACTTAAGTATATGTTTAATTGCTTGCCAGTGTCTTGGATCGGGATTCCCTTGATATCGACTTTCCAACCCTACTACGAAACATATATCTAGACGTGATACTTGTAAAAAATTTTATATACATATACTATTTTTTTCAAAAATATCGAAAAATCTAAAATGGTACATTAAAACAAAGTGGTACTTGTATGCACCAATTCCAATAGAAAATTTGTGCGTCTATTGGTGTAGTACTGACTACCTTGTTACTAACACCAACCAATATAGAAGGATGTCGGGGATTCAAAGGTAGAGCTAGAAAAA
>CM025153.1:13753040-13763373 GCA_013467495.1 Gossypium gossypioides
AAGAATGGTTAAGTTTATCGCTCTCTTTAAGTAATTTAAAATGATAAGATTATTTTAAATTATGAGTAATAATTAGTTATTATTTTGATTTGAATTTAATTTTGGAAATTTATATTCATAGTCAAAATGATAATAAATAGTAATTTTGTTACTATTTCCTGTTAAATTTAGAAATAATAAATAATGAGATAAAAGGGGATTTGATGTATTCCTTATCAGATAAGGAAATAGAATTTAATTATTATTTAAAAGAGTTTTAGATAAATAGTAATTAGAATAGAATTTAATTATTGTTATTTAAAAGAGTTTTAAATAAAAAGATAATTAAATAGAATTTAAATTATTATTTAAAGAAGGTTTTAAAATTCAAGATAAAATTTGATATTCTTTATTAGATAAGGAAAAAGATTTTAAATTATTTAAAAGATTTTTAAATATATATACAACCTCAAATCCAGTTTTACCCAAACCTATATATATGTGATATATGTACACTTCTCCAGTAACACAAGTTTTTGGCTATCAGCAATTTAAGGGAATAAACCAAAAACATTTTGAGAAAACGAAATTGGAACTAGCATTCCATTCGACTGTTCTTCATTCGTTCGAGTGTGGATACTTATAGAGAGTGGTTGTCTTCCAACAAGACAGCACCTTTGGAGATACGATTCAAATCAAGCATTAGTATCTAGAAGTTTAACGAAACAAGGTAAATTTTGTTATTCCCTTTTCAATTTGTACGTATTACATGAGATCCTTGTTGGTTTATGGGATATCAATTTTATTTTCTGCCACGTTATGTTCATATGAGATTCGAACTCTATCCCGTATCCCAACATTAGTACTACATAGAAGTCTATCCTTATGATAAATGTAATAAGTTATGATAGTAGATGATAAATTTTGTAATTAAATTCCTTATCTTTGTACATGTTATTATTATTCATGTGATCAAGCAAATTTGTAAATAATCGTGGTTTGTAATAATAGTTTAGATTTATGTTTGTATTTGTGTGGTAACACCCGTGATCCATATCCAATAAATTGGATATAGTCAAGGGTGTTACAAGTTGTTATCAGAGCCTAGTTCAGCTAGTTCTCAGACAGATTGTGGAAGGAGCCCTGTATGCATAATACACCAAACCTGGTTGAATCCCTTAGGCATGTTGAAATATCTTATAATGTGATAAATGTATGTTACAAAAGTAATTAATGAAGTGAAATAATGTTGTATTGAAGTGGCAAAGGAAGGATAAGACTCAATTTCGTTTCTAAAAACAATAAATTACTAAAGTAATGAAAAGAAAAGCACATGACTAAATAAAAAAAAACCTCAATTCTCTCCCTCATTGGATTGATCAGTGGGTGTGGTTGAGGCCTCTCTAGTTGGAGGAAGGTTTTTAAGATTATGACCCTCAGATAATAAACTTTTTTCATTGTCTTCAACGTCGAGCGTATTGGGAATGAATAATTCACCCAATTGTTTCCATTCTCTCTAAAGGGCTTCCCATTCTTTGTCCTCAGGATGATAAATTTTAAAGTTAAAAGACTCTATAGAAATGTTTTCGAGGCAGTTTAAATCTACATGACTAAGATCAAAAGGGCCTATAGCTAGTTCGGCGTGGAAAATCAGATTTGATCTCTATTCTGGTAAAAAATCATTAATATTCTTTCTAGTTTCCTCTTGATACTTCTTGAAGGTTTCTTCATGAGATAAGCGTAGATTTTTTAATTCTGCTCTACGAACTTCTTCCTTAGTTCTAAGTTTCTCTTCTAAAAAAAACTTCTTATTATTCAAATAATTGACCTCTTCTTTTAAATGTTCATTTTTAGATTGAGCATTTCTACGCTTACCCATCAGAGTTGTGATCTGTGCACCCAATATTCCGATCAAATTGTTTGAATCTTGATGTTTTTGGCATAGTTCAGCCAAAGAATCTTTGCCAAATTTAAATTATTTCTCTAAACCTGTTATCTTATTGTTATAATAATTACTGGCATCCTTAAGAGCATCACTCCAAATATTATGTTCTATAGATAAGACTTCTAAAACATGGGCCATGAGAGATAGAGAGCACACTGAGAAACTATATGTAAGGTAAGAGGAGAAAGCCTCTCTTAACTGTTGAGGTATTAAATTATGTTGTTGCTGAAAGATGGAACTAAGAGAGATAAAAGTTGGCACCCACTCTAAAAGATCTCGCCAAGAAAATATTCTTTCTGTTGTAGTAGAATGAGCACCTTGAGGCAGAGGACTAAAAGGAGTGGTAGAGTGAATCATAGATATCGTCTCTATTTGATTCTAAAAAAAATGGGGGATTAGTAAATTATATTAGAGAGCCTATTTGGTGGGTAGACTCTATTCAGTAAAGAAAGATCAGGTAAAATAGGATTTGATGTAGAGCGAGTATCTGTTGTGGTAGACTCCTTATCTGGATTACATCTTAATGGAAGGCACTCACTGTCTCAATCTCTTGATTAATATCATCTAATCTGAACCTCCTTTTAGATTTCTTTTATGGAGCATCATTAACCTTTTTCTTGGATCAAGCCTCTTTAAGAATTGAAGTAATATCTATGTCTTGAATAGAATTGTGCAAAGTATGTGAATGGGAGGAAGACTTTACACCGACAACATTTAAATTAGCCTGATTTGATGAGGAGGTAGAATCTAAAATAGGGTTAGTAATGATTTTCTAATTTCGTGGGTGAAGACCACAAATAATGTAAAAGTAGAAAGGAAGCTCTCATTGGTGCCCCAATAAAATACGTGCCAAATCGTTATTTCAGTTGTAAGGCCAAGCTTCAAAAGAAGAAAGCATGGTAGAGTTGTTTAATTGATTGGTAAAATCATTTGGTCGGTAACCATTTGGGTTTAAAATTTCACAAACAATGGTGAAAAATGTTCCTAACCAAAACTAACTCTATCAAATCAAGTATACGCCCTCTTCTTAATCGATTGTATTGCTTTGTGGCAATTTGAGTATCTATTAATTGACATTTTGTACAGACACTCTCCAGTGGAAGGGACCATTGCATAGGAAAACCAAATCCCGAATCAAGTTTGCATATAACCCTTATGTACTTGTCTTTTCTTTGATGAAGATTTGAAATCCTGTTCTAAATTATGGGCTCACATCCTTGACATACACTAAAGTGTGCATTGCCAGTAGAAATCCCTTTTCTCTTTATATTTAGTTGATAAAATTTCTAGAATACACCCAACAATGGTAACTCGTTATGCATATTGCAGTCGATGTAAAATGCCACCAGTGTCCACCAAGATAGGGTTGATAATTGCCCTGGTGCTATACCGTATTCATTTAGTATATCACAAAAGAAAGGGTTGAGTGGCAAATTGAAACCGGCCTCTAACAAAATCAATGGTAAGATGAAACTTATAGAACTATCGCTAAGACGAAAACTTTTAGGTCGCTGAAAGTCATAAGAAAAATTTGGGTTTTGGATACCTCGGACTCCAAAATATCGATTTATTTCTTCTCGGGTAATACTACAATCGTACATCTTAGTCTTTACGTGCAATGGAGTTACAGGAGTAACGATTTAGTTAGCCTGGCCTCTGCCCTTTCCTCTGGTAACAGTTCTGACCATGCTGTGAATAATATTAATATGAAGTGAAGAAAAATAGAAGTAAATGTTACCTCTAAGTAAATGTGAAGATTGAAGACGATGATAAGCAAGAAGATTAAACAAAAAAAGGAAATTAGGGTTTTATCAATTCAGTGAAAGTGTTGTTAAGAGGAAAGTTAAGTATCCGTTTTATAGAAATAAACGTGTGCTAGAAGTAGCATTAATCGTAACTGTTCAGGTTTTTCAATATAAATTTGACATATATCACATAATAAATTGTGAAGCATTTGAAATTTCATATGTAACTATTCAGTTCAAGACTCACCCTATTTATCTAATGGGATTTTCCAAGTAAGAAAAATTTCGAGGAAGAATTTTTTTGTTAAGGGGAGGAGAGTTGTAACGCCCCAAATTTGGCGAGTCAAAGGTTTTGGCGTAAAGCTGTATATAGTTGGTCTGGCATAGTGTTAACCACCCAAATGATTATTTTGGCGTATACTATCCGCCACTTAAGAAAGTAAGAACTAGACTTCATGATATTCTGTTATATTAATGAAAAGTACGTGTTCAAAGATTAAAGGGTAAGTATGAAATGAGTGTTCGCCAAAGGTATAGTACGCTTGATGCATCTGGAATATTGTGCTAGTTAAGTTTTAAGTAACTTGGTTAGAAATCAACGAGATAGCCAAGCTGGATAATTTCAACTTATTTATTAATAATTCTCTCAAAAATCGTAGGCAATTAAGAAGGAAAATTCTGAAACACTTGACACTTGTTAAATTAAACTATGTAAGTTAAGTTATATACATGTGAGAAATGAGTTCTGATGGGGTTGTTCTTTCTTCTTCCTCTTCCTTAAGTGGTATTTACTAAAATCTGCCTTAAGCCTAAATGTATCCTACATCGATGATCTAGAGGCCATGGTTCTTTTATGATTAGTAGTTACTTTGCACCAGGCTAAGTATTTTGGCTCTGCATGTTAAATGCTGAATAAGCAAATCTGTATTTGGTAATTTGACAGTGAGATTGTAAGTATAGGGTTTTTTGAGGATTGTCAACGATTGAAATGATAAGTAATTTGTATGTACAAAAGTATTAATGGTGAAATTATGTTTCTAAGCAGTTGTTGCTACTGATTCATGATAGATATCTGGATCTGGAGTTTTGAACTGCAATAGGTGAGGATCAGGTGAATTCCTATGCTGACTCATGCAAGTATATTGTTTATACTGAAGCACATCTGTAGGAAAATTGATTAAACTATGAATCAGAAACCATGATAAGTATAGTATGAAAATGATATGTATGTGACTACATAAATGATTTCTAAAGAAAAGTTATGAGTGTATGAATGTTTGTTGAGTATAGTATTTATTAATAATTCTATTGGAAACTGTAGGTCATTAAGAAGGCAAGTTCTGAAACACTTAACATTTGTTAAATTACACTATGTAAGTTAAGTTATATATGTGTGAGAGATGAGTTCTGAGGGGGTTCTTCTTTCTTTTGCCTCTTCCTTAAGTGGTATTTACTAAAATCTTCCTTAAGCCGGAATGTTTTCTACATCGATGAGCTAGAGGCAATGATTCTTTTATGATCAGTCGTTACTTTGCATCAGAATAAGTATTTCAGCTCTGCATATTAAGTACTAAATTAACTAATCTATATTTCGTAATTGGACAGTGAGACTGTAAGTATAAGGTTTCTACATGGAATTGTCAGGGATTGAAATGATAAGTAATCTGTATGTACAAGAGTATTAATGGTGAAATTATGTTTCTATGTTGTGGTTGTTATTGGTTCGTTATGGATATTTGGATCTAGAGCTTTGAACTATAGTAGGTGAGAATCAGGTGAGTTCCTATGCTGACTCATGCAAGTATATTGTTTATACCGAAGCACATCTATAGGAAAATTGATCAAACTATGAATCCGAAACCATGAAAAGTATAGTATGAAAATAATATGTATGTGACTGCATGAATGATTTCTAAAGAAAATCTATGAGTGTATGAATGTTTGTTGAGGATAGTATTTATGTTTAATATGGAATATGATAAGCTCAAGTATGTGATGGGTGGTGTATAAGTATTGTGAGGTTGAAGTATAGTTGTATATGTCTGTATGAAGTGTATGGTATGAGATGTATGTTCTTTAGGGTTTAAGTTAGGGAATTAAAGTGTTGGGCTTAGATTGTGTCAGTGTCTAAAAAGTCTGTAAAGTGCGGTTGTGTTTGTCACAGTGGTGGTAACTGATGTAGTTTGTTAGGATAGAAAACACGAACTCTGATATGAAACTCTGAAGGAAAAGTTCATGGCCATGGCACCTTCTGAAACGAAACTAATGAATAGTGATTACCCAATGGGGTTCTCTGCGTGTCCCAAGACGATGATGGGCAAACCTCATGTAATATGAGTTTAGGAAAATCCATATTGTAAAAACGACAACTAAGAAATAGCCTTTGTGGAGAACTCTAAAAAAATAGCTTTTGTCTCGAACTCTAAAGAATAACTTTTGTGGTGTATTCTAATCGGAATGCTCTTGTGGTGTGTTCTATAAGGAGTTATGAGGCGTGTTCTATATGATTCTTTAAAATATCCAGTAAAGTAAGTATGGTGTAAAATGTCTATCAATTACATGGTAAGTACTATATAAAGCTTAGGTTCGACTGAAGATAATGAATTAAAGAGATACAAGTAATGGGTTAGTATTGAAAGTTATCTTGAATAGAGGTTCAAATCTGTATGATCGAATAAGGTATGGGCCAATTGTGAATGTGCTCGTTATGAATTATGATTGTTCGATGATTTTGGGTTAAGTACGAGTATGAAATGACATTCTGGTTGCATTGATCTTTGAAAAAAAATTGGCACAAATATATGAATGTTAAGATTGAAGGATTTAAGTGGAGGTTTGAAGTCAAAAATTGAGAAATGGAAAAGGGTACAGATCAAAGCAAGGTAGTTAACTTGTATGTAAAGGTCTAAGATTGAAAGGTACTAGCCAAAAATTTGATCAAGTGTCTATGAACAAAAAGATCATTATAATGGATCATCCACTACCTTATTCAAGCATCAACTAAGGAAAATGGGGTATTTCTCTCATTAAGTTCTAGTGATATTATTTTTGTTTCATGTTATGTTTTAGGATTATTGATATAAGTCTACACTAGGATGGATATCGTGTTATTATGTATATAGAGCAACCTTGGTGGCGTATTAAAAAAAAACTATAGTACTACATAGAAGTCTATCCTTAGGATAAATGTAATAAGTTATGATAGTAGATGATAACTTTTGTAATTAAATTACTTTACTTATCTTTGTATATGTTATTGTTGTTTATGTGATCAAGCAAATTTGTAAATAATTGTGGTTTGTAATAATAGTTTAGTTTTATGTTTGTATTCGTGTGGTAACACCCGAGATCCAGATCGTATAAATCAGATCGGGTCGAGGGCGTTACATTTCTTGGCAGGAACAAGTACTTTGGATAATATATTGATTACTCAAAAAGTGATTCATTCGATGATGTGTTTGCAAGGCCAACAGGGAGCTATGATTTTCAAAATTGATCTAGAAAAAGAATATGAAAGTGTGAGTTGGGAATTTTTACAAAAGTCTTTGGTGAATTTTGGAGTGCCTGGGGGTATCGTAAAACTCATAAAATTTTGTGTATGCTCGAGTAAAATAACACCCATTTGGAATGATCAACGACAGGATGAATTTCAACCTATGATGGGTTTTCATCAAGGTGACCCCTTTTCACCATATTTATTTATCCTTGCAATGGAAAAGTTGTCTCATATGATATTGAAATGGGAAGTCAGTTGTTTTTGGAAACCTTTCAAAATTTCTAGGCAAGGATTGACTTTGTCTTATCTTTTCTTTGTCGACGACTTGCTACTTTTTGCAAAGGCGATAGAGACACAAGTACGAGTGGTAAAAGATTATCTTAAACAATTTAGCTTAGCATCGGGTTTGACTGTTAATCTGGAAAAATCTAAGCTCTTTATCTCGCCTAATATCCATGCAACTTTCGCTTCTTGTTTAAGTAAAGTATGTGGCATTCCTTTAACCGATGACTTGGGAAAATATCTAGGGGTGCCCTTCATTCATAAAAGAGCCTCCAAAGAGATATACTCTTACATTATTGATTGAGTAATGATAAAGCTTGGTGATTGGAAAGGCAAAATTCTTTCACTTGTTGGAAGGAGAATACTTATACAATCTACAACGAGTGCTATTCCCTTATACAATGCAATCGACTCTATTACCTATCTCGGTGTGTAATCAATTAGATCGTATTAACATTAATTTTCTTTGGAGAGGGTCTACCGAAATTTCAAGTAACCACTTAGTGATTTTGTCGCAAGTTTGTTGCTTAAAGAGAAAGGTAGTTTAGGGCTGCGACAAGTACGAAAAAATAATCTAGCTATGTTATCAAAGGTTGGTTAGCGTCTCTTTAATAAGCATAATTCCTTGTGGTGTGATGTTTTCAAGAATAAATATTTGCATAGTGCATCCTTTATGATGGTTGAAAAAAGTTGAATCCTTCTTCTACTTGGCGTGGGATTTTAAAGACATGACACATTACGAAATCGGGTTGTAAATGGAAAATAAGAGATGGTCAACAGGTTCATTTTTGGAACGAATGGTGGGTGGGTGATGCTCCTTTTTCATGACGATATCACAATAATGAATGGGACAATCGAACGAATAAGGTCTCGGAGTATATTGATAGTAATAGACGATGGGATTTGTCTATGATTGAAAGTAACCTTGATTCGAAATCGTTATTACAGATTACTGATGTTCCTTTATTCATTTCTACTGTCGAAATTTAACTTGATGTTTGTTGTTAGGGTCTTGAAAGTGATAGTCAATTCTCGGTAGGTTCTGCCTATAACATGCTAATCTTGATGTCTTATGCTATTGTTGGTGATGCTAATTTTGCATGGATTTGGAGGTTACAATGTCTAGCATGACTTCATTTCTTCATTTGGTTGGCTTATTTGAATCGTCTTAATACTAATCAAATTCGTGTGTTTAAAAAAATGGTCGTTGCAACAATGTGTTCACTTTGTGGGCATGGTACTTAATCTTTTGACCACATTGTTCGTGAATGTTTACCAATAGAAATTTGGATGGATCTTCAGTTCACTTCTTGGCATCTCGATTTCTTCTCTGTTCCATTTCATGGCTAGTTGCAATGAAACAACATATCCAAGTGCCAAGTAAAATTTAATTTGCCTTGGGGTATTGTATTTATTCCCATTATTTGGGGACTTTGGAAAAGTTGAAAAAAATTTGTCTTTCAAGGGAAAATTCCAATAGGTTTGCAAGTGTTGCAATATGCTCAGAAGTTTGCTATAGACATCTTTATTGCCATGAGTGTTGTTACTCTAAGGTTAGTTCGAGGCCCACGATGGATTAAGTGGACAAAACCACCTCAAGGAAGTTACATTCTCAACATAGATGAGGCTGTAAAATCTTGCTCATACTTAGCTTTAGCCAGGGGTCTCATCTGTGATAGCGAGGCTCATTGGGTTGGAGGATTTATGTTGAATATTTGTATAACAGAAAGCCTTCAGGCGGAGTTATGAGGGGTGAGAGCCGGTCTTTGTCTCGCAATATTCTTGGGGATTTGTCGGCTCGTAGTGGAGTTAGATGCACTGGTGGTGGTTCAGTTCCTTCGATGACCTCTTGAGAAGAACCATCCTCTAAGTACTTTGATTAAAGATTGTCTTAACTTGATAAATGAAAGATGGGTGACAGAGGTTCGACACATTCACCATGAAGGAAATAGTTGTGCAGACCACTTAACTAATTTAGCTCAAAACATCGAGAAAGGTCTGGTTCATCTTGAAACGTCGCTGGCGAGCCTTGAACCTTTACTCTATAGGGACACTTGTGAAAAGGGGATAATTAGAATTTAGTTTCTTGTTTCCTTATTTTGTATATATATAAAAAAGACTCATCAAATATTTAGTTCCTTTATGATAAGATACAATAAGAAGAAAAAATTTAAAGAGAGAGAGAGATGTTAGAAATTAATTCTGCTTTTATAATTTAATAACTTTAGCATCAGTTTGTTAGATATAGTTTCAATTTGTGATTTCTTGATTGTATATAAGCTACCAAAGGTTACATTTTCAGATATTTGAAAAAGTAATGTTTCTCAAAATCATTTCTTTATACGTTTAGTTTTCTACAAGATCAATTGCCGAGATAAAAGCAGAGAAAAATTAGGAGTTATGCCACAGAGCTCTTTGATAAAGTTGCCAATTGTGTAAACCTCAGCAAATACTGGATCAATTATGTTGGATTTTTCAATCTCAATTTAATTCTGCATCTTCACCTCCTCAGTTTCAGTTTGGGCTTTTGACTCTTAATTGATGGAGTGATGGGATTTGGTTTGAACGGAAAGTTGTTGGGTTTCAATTCAAGGGTAGATCATGGGTAGTGATGCTTGGGGAAGTCTGGGTATTTAAAGAGGTATTTAAAAGTTAGATCAAGATGGTGTCATGGGTGGCTTAGTGGTTAACTACGGTTTTCCTTTCTGTTTTTTTTTTCTCATATTAAAGGCTTAAAGCTAACTTTTAAGGGTTTTTTTATTATTATTTTTAATTTCAAATAATTTTTAAAATTTTAGATTTTTTTAATTTTTAATCATTTGATAACGTGGCATATGAGACAAAACAGTGATAAACACATGTTGGCTACCATACAATACGCATTGT
>CM025153.1:13774858-13785666 GCA_013467495.1 Gossypium gossypioides
AAATTCTTTGACTTGATAATCACAATAGAGCATACATCGAATTACCTAGTACTCAATCATGTCACAATTAAAATATAAATCACTCTTGAAGCTAAGGCTTTTGACTAAAAAGATGGATGGAGCAAAGAACTACCTCCTTAGCGACTTAGCTTATTACTTATGGGGAATGCCCTTAATTTTTTTAATTACACACTCTTACTTCAACTCAACTTCCTAGTCAATAGCACGATGGAGCAAACAAAGTGGTGCTGACTTACTCGATAATTCTAAGCATTGGAGTGTCTCCTTTATTTAAGTAATGTCGTGGCAAAATGATTGAGTTTGGCTTCAAAAACCTTAAGTTCATTAGAAGATACTCGCTATAATAAAAAAACTAAGTATAGAACATCATTTTAAGAATAAATTTTCACGCAATCTAACCTAAGATAAACTCGCCTCATCCACTATCACATGTTTTAGATATACTGAAGAATATAAGCTCATCATCAAACATCACGAGTAAAGATTGAACTTCTCATAGATAAAACATTACTTAATATTCACATTGTATTGGCAAACAACTTAACTATACTAGGATAAACATGTATACTAGATACGTAATGTTACCTAAATGCACACTACACCCCCAAACCTAAGTGATGCTTTGTCCTCAATGCATGAATAGATATATGCAAACTATCTATATACAGACAATGTCATGGCAAAATATATGCAGTGCAATATGTATGAAAGAAAAAGAAAAGTTTCCTTGCTTGGATTGTATTGTAGATACTTCATTCTATTTGATGAGTTGATTTACGAGCAGCAACCTTGCACCTCTGCTTCCTCTTCGTCCTCACGGTCACTCTCAATGCTGACAAACTCTATTTTCTCTGGTTCTCCTCTGGTGCTTTGGTGCATTCTCTTCATTGGCAGGATTTGTCTCAACGAGCTCTGTCCCCTCGTAGAGTTTATTAAACAAAGGAAATGAAATAACAAATAGAAATTTAAATCGAAAAAATGAAATAAAACTAAAAATAAATTTCAAGATGTTGAAGTTAAACATCTCAAAGATCAATGGACTATTTGTCTCACTCTACATGAGCACCCTAGTAGTGCTTCAGGCGTTGTCCATTAACTTTAAATTTTACTCCCATTTTTATGTCTCTAACATCAACAGCTCCATGCAGATATACATAAGCTACCAAGCATTGTTCATCAAAATTGAAAAGTCTATTTTTCTCCAGCAAAGTGCACAAGGGTCTTTGCACAAATGAATCTTCATAACTACTAGATTTGCTGTGACAAAATCTCGTGAAGTCTTCCACCACTTTTGTTTCTATCAAGTTAATGACACGACATTCTTCATTCTCATCAGCACATTTTAGCTCATTAAATACATTGAACGTGACCTACTGATCATTCATCCTCATGGTCAATTCACCTTTCTTCATATCAATTAAAGTTTTGCCTGTAGCAAGGAAAGGTCTTCCAAGAATAATTGACACATCCTGGTTAGCTTCAAATTCTAAAATAAGGAAATCAGCAGGAAAGATAAATTTTTCCACTCTTACTAATACGTCCTCAATTTTACTTTTCAGATGGGTGTAGGATTGATCAGCTAATTGCAAAGTCACCATAGTAGGTCTTGCTTTCCCAATTCATAGCTTTTTAAAAATACACACGGGCAATAGATTTATACTTGCTCTAAAGTCACATAACACCTTACCAACATAATGATTTCCAATTGAACACGGGATAGTGAAACTCTTGGATCATTCAACTTTGGAGGTAATTTATTCATTAACATTGCTATGCACCCTTCAGTGAGAGCAATAGTCTCAAATTCTCCTAACCTGTGGTGTTTTCACAATATGTCTTTCATAAATTTCACATAATTGGGCATTTGATCCAAAGTTTCTACCAACGGTATGTTGATGTAGAGTTGCTTCAAAACATCTAAAAACCTTTTAAACTGAATATCCTATTTAGCATTCTAGTATAACTGAGGAAAATGTAAAGGTGGTTGTCCTTCAGGTTACTGATATTGTTTTGTGTGACATTTCTGTTGGCAACATGATCTGATTTTGTCACAACATTTCCATGTGTACCTTTTTCAGCTGATGTCTATCGTTTAGTAGGTTCTGAGACCTTTCTTGATTGCGCTTGGATTTATCTTCTTCTGTCGTGGCATCTTTAACAACTTCATCCAACTGAGTCCCACTTCTAAGAGTGGTGGCCTTGCACTGCTCCTTCCTTTGGGTTCTCAAATTTTCAGTATCACTTGGCAATGCTCCTTATGGCCTTGAATTTAGAGTGTTCACTATTTGCCCCACTTGATTTTCAAGAGCTCGGAGAGACATAGCCTGACTCTAAATCACATAATCACTTTTTGCTATATACTCCTTCAATAAAGATTCAATAGAATTAGAAGATGATACTTGACCTTGTTGAGCATTTTGCCTCGCATAGGATGATTATAACCGGGTGGTGCATTGTGCATATTTTTTCTTAAAACATTGTGTGAACTCCCCATACCTTGATTATTTCAACTAAAATTCGGATGCTGCTTCCACCCTGAATTGTAAGTGTTGGAATAGAGGTTATTATTCTAGTTAAAAGTTCCCATATAGTATGCTGATGCTGGGTTTGATGGGCGTTCATCAAACACATGACCTTCACCGCAATAAACAACTGACAACTCGACTGATTTCATCTCATGGACTGTAGTTGAATTTTTCATTATTTTAATTATGTTAGCTAGAGAAGATACCTAGGCTGTCAATGAAGTGATTTCATCAAGCTCTATGGTACCAACAGGTCTTTTACCCTCCCTAACTCTCATTTTCTAATATTGATAATCATTGTTGACAATCTTTTCCAAAATCTCATATGCTTCATTATATGTTTTATCCAGCAGAGTACCATTAGAAAACACATCAACTACCATCCTCGTATGCACATTCAACCCATTAGAAAACATCTCTATTTGAGTCCAGTGCTGGAATCCATGCATCAGACATCTCTAAATTAACTTCTTAAATCATTCCCAAACTTCATATAATGTTTCGTCCTCTATTTGCCAAAAAGATGTGATTTCATTTCTAATTTTGACATTCATAGTTGGTGGATTATACCAAAGCAAAAACCTCTGGCACAGATCATTCCCTAATGCCACTGTTCTTGATGACAAAGCATTCAGTCAAGCTCTCACACGATCTCTTAAAGAGTATGGGAATAGCTTAAGCCTCATAGTGCCTTCAGGAACACCCTATTGTCTAAATGAATCACAAACTTCTAGAAAAAGTCGTAAATGCAGTCTTGGATATTGAATGGGTCGTCCACCAAACTATCCTACTGTTTGCAACATTTGAAACATTACTGATTTCAGTTCAAACTACTAAGCCAGTATGGCTGGTCTAACTATCCCTAGATTCAAATCATCCAACTTTGGAACAATATGCTCTCGAATTAGTCTATCTCGGTCATTTATCCCACGTCCAATGGAAGGATTAACATCTCAACCATTTGGATTTTTGTTGAGACCAATACCATTTGGATTGTCATTGGAACCAAGATCATTCCCATTTTTAGCCATTTTTTGCAATTCTTTCTGCTTTCTTTTTAAAGTTCTTTCAATCTCTAGGTCAAAATGATATTCTTCGTTAGCAGGAATGCCTCTTCTTATGCATTGATAACAAACCTGTAGAAATTAAATATAACTAAGTTAAATAAAACTAATAGAATTAATTATAATAACCAAACAATATTACACCAAATTGTCGATCCTCAACAACGGCGCCAAAAACTTGTCACGTATGAAATGATATGTGAATTGTGCAAGTATACACTTCGAATCAAGTAATAAAATGATGAGTGAGTATTGTTTCCACGAGGATCAGATTGAGGCACAAAGTGGTCAAGTTATTATAATAAAATGCAATTAATGCTATGGTAAAGTTATGGTAAGTATGCAATGAAAATTAAAGGAATAGTGATGTATGCAATATGTGGAATTAATGAATACTTGGAAATGTTATGGAAAAATGATTGTAGAAATGTAATGGCAATTATGAGAATTAATATGGGAATATTATGTAAATGAATAATTAAATAACTAAGAATGATATGGTAAAGATACATCGTCAAAGAATAAAGGATATATGATGTTGATTTGGAAGGTTAGAATTACTAAGAATCTAACCTTATTGTCAATAATGCCTCGGTAAAATCATACTCAATTTACTACTCAAAAAAGTTCTAAAATGGTTTGCTTCTTTCAAGAGAAAAAACCTCAATTTACCTTGCCCGTGTTTATAGGCCTTAATATGGTACCCTGTATTGTTTTCCTTTTGTATGAACGCTACTTTATGTCTAGAGTCTATGCAAGTATCAGTCGAGTACTTGCTCATATCATTCAATATCGATCTAACTAATCCAAGCTTTTCATAATTAGATTTAGTTTATAGGCATGTCAAATAGTCATCTATGTTTGAGGATTGCACGCATACAATTTAGAAATAAAAACAATTGAATTAAACAACAAATTGATTCGAATCTATGCTTCACCTATTAAAAAAAGTAAAAGTTTCATCATGTAATCCCAACCCGATGAGATTTAGCTCATGGGTTGGCACATAAAATAACATCTAACACCATTTTCATCATTCAATTCACAGAAGAACAATGTATGAAATACGAAAGACTTAGGGAAGATAGCTTTCGTGTGTCTAGTACACACTCCAGCAGCATAGTGTCCTTCGACGGCTGAGAGGGACTACTTTCATCTTCCTCTTTCTATCTCTACTCAGTTGGTACCCTATATTTTTGCCTAAGGCTCTCCACTCTTGTTCGCCATTTAGGGTTTCCTCCTTTGGCTTTTTATAGCTTTTTCTCAATGGTAAAACCTACAATCCATGTTTATCTTCTCTTTGTAAATTAATTTTTCAACAATCCAAGATTATCTTCTCCTCTCTTTAAAATCTTTTTTATAGGATAAAAACCAACATCCCAAGATTATCTTCTCTTTTTTATGCAGATTTTTTTGGTACAAGTATAGCTGGGCTGAAACTGGTATGCGTTGAGTGCTGACTTGATATTCCTAAAATTTCCACAGCACTCGTGTTGACAAAATGTCCATCCTTTTGCCTCAGAAAACCTTCACTAATTTATTTCTCATTCCTCAACCTGTACCTGCCAAACCACCAAACACAACCCTACCTCAAGCAATTAAAAGTACCTAATATTTAAACACAGTCCAAGCTCTTAATGAAATGATGAAAATATGAATGACATGTCCCAAAATGCAACTAAATGTCCCTAAGTACAGGAAATTATCTAGGTCTAAAGGCATGAAATATAACTCCTTTCAAGAGTTACCAAATTGCGGACACCACTATTCTTAATTATTATATTTTTTTGGTGTTATATTTAACTATAAATGATAACTCGTTTTTAGAAAGTCACCTGGTTCCAACGAATCCAACCAATCAGCTGCGTTATCACATAAGGAAAAGAGGAACAACCAAAGACGAATAGCATCATCGATAACCCCGTTATATTTGAATGTGTCATAAAGTTGAAGGAACTGCTTCAAGTGCTGATTTGGGTCCTCCATCATGTTCCCTTGGAATTGCAAGGTGTTCTTAATAATTTGACTTGTAGTCATTTTGATCTTGAAATTGTTGGTGTTAATCGTCGCTCTTTCAATACTTCCTCGCACAACATCTAGTATTGGTAGTGCAAAATCGTGCAATTTCCTTTGTTGAGCCATCAGTAGCTCTTCGCAGATTTGTGCTTATGGTTTGGGTGGATCATCAAACAACGGGTTTTCTCAATGTAAGTCAATTGGTGGATTGTTTTGCATCAGTTGATGGTTTTGTCCAAAATCGCTCTGGATCAAAATGTGGCTCAATTGGAATGCTTCAACTTCGGGTCATACATTAAAATTCGAGTGAGAAAATAAAAATTAGAAAATAAAGGTTAAAGTTAAAAACAACTAAATGAAAAAATAATTTTCAATTTTCCTATTTATCTTACTAGTTTTAAATTAAATTAAATTTACTGTCGAAACCTCCCCAACAATGACACCAACAACTTCACCGCCGCTAAACATACGAACGTTTGGATTGGAAATACTGCAAGAAAAATATATATAATCAAGAAGTGGTGTCAGCAAGTATACAAGTCAAATTGTCATATTGTTTTATAGAACAGGGTATAAGAAGTATTCCGAGGATCATAGTCAAGGGAAGATGAATTAATTCTAAAATTACCTTTTAAAATAATAGGTCTAAACAGTACTCACCTATAAACATATTACGATAAATAAGTAAAATTAATATTATGTAAGAAAATAAAATTACTAGAAATAAATTAATCAACAAAGAAATATCGATTAACAAATAGAAGATTAACTCACTTTAGTGGTTTGTAATTAACTTTAGAACTCAAGTTTTAGTGAATTAGCTAATAACTAACCAATCATTACCTCTTGGCCTCTAACTAATTAATTAACTAATAAATACCCACTTATCTCTCAGCCTCGTTTTACCTAGATGACTTCCTACAGGTGTTAATCCTAGGGTTTAACCATATATAATTTAAACCAACTAATTCTATGGGGAACCCTCATTCTTTCGTTAATTACTCTCACATTCGCTCATTAACTTTCCTACAAGATTTAACTACTTATGAATTTCAAGACCATTTTCCTAATAATTAATTTAATCATGCAAAAACACAACTTAAACTAAAATGAAAGGAAAATCGATATTGATTTGTTTGATAAACTAGATGTGCTCAGTTTCGCGAATTCCTTTATCAACTATGGAGATATCGATGTTGACAGGCAAGAAGTTAAACAAAAATATCAAAATATTTAATCACCATGTCTTGGACTCAAATTGAATCCAAGTTTGAACAAGAAATAAAAAATGTTTTAAAAAGAAAATAAAAACTTAATTAAAATCCTAATTAAAAACTAAGAGTAAAACTAATACCTAAATTCTACCCTAAAATCTTGCCTCCCTAGCTTAGCATAAGCTTTGCTATTTATAGGCAAAATTAGCTTCTCACTTAGGTCAATTACAAGCCTTAATTAGGCTAAATATGGATTGTGCAGATGAAAACACCCTTAATTAATTTTTGCCTTGCGTCAGACATGTGTTGTGACACACAACTTTGAGTATTAAATTTAGAGCTTGTTCGACTCTGTTGCGATCCCGGAAGCTCATGTTGTGACCCGATTAAGGGTGTTCAAATGATTGATTCGGTTATTAACCAAACCAAAATAGAATTAACCAAATTAACCAAACTCTAAATATCTTTAACCATTAACCGAACTAAAGTTTTTTTCCAGCACATTAACTGAACCAAAATATTCCAATTAATTCAAAAGGCCAAAAGGCCTAACACTAAAATTCTACATTTCACGAAACAAAAGCATCATGTCCCCATATAAACTGACGCGAACAAGCCTCGACATCATAGTGTTCCAAGAAGTAGCATTTCTAACAGACAAATGATCGAACAGGTAACGAGCGCAATCAACAAGGGTAAACTTCCTAATTCTTAGACCAACAAACTTTATCATAGGAAAGTAAATTGATTTAATTTCATTGAAGTTGAGATCACTCCAATTCAAGAACTAGGTTTGAAATTGCAGCAAGTCAATTTGAACATCAGCCAAGTGTATTATAGACCAAAGCCCGAAGATTGAGAAAAGAGCTAAGCAATGCATGTTAAAATAAACAAAACAATAAATATATTTCTATTGTTGCATATATATAGACCAACAAGGTCGGGTTGTGATAGGTCGAGTTGTACCCCATCAGATATTTGTGGATTGAAGGTGTTGGTTCGGGCATCACAGACAATGGCAGACAAACGATGATTTTGAACTGCCGAATGNGGTCGAGTTGTACCCCATCAGATGTTTGTGGATTGAAGGTGTTGGTTCGGGCATCACAGACAATGGCAGACAAACGATGATGTTGAACTGCCGAATGATGGTGGTTGGTGAGTGTGTTGGGTTATTGGTAATAGAAAGTTTGGGGTTTTGGGAGATCAGATTACATATTTTGGATATTTTAGTTTTAGATTAGGGAATAGGGATGGTGAGTTTGAAACTCCCTCAACCTGACCCGAATCACCAAGTCCAGATCTCGGGTATTACTACAAAGAATACTTAGCTAAATTTCCAAATAAAAAGAAAGGGACGATACATTTTAATTTAACAAAATTTAAATTTATTTGAATAAGATTTCTAAACCAAGGTAAAAATTCCACTACATACCATGGATTCTTTTTGTAAAACCATAGTTAAAACATTACAATCCAAATATTTATTAAAAACGGAATATGATAAAATGTAGAAAACTAAACAACATCTCCTAAGATGTTCCTTGTATGCATATCATCCCAACTCGCTGCTTCATGATACATTCCTGGAGTTATCTCTCCTAGTACCCCTCTTAAACAACAAAAACATAAACATAACACTAGTGAGTGAAGAGGAACTTACTGAGTTTTGAACACAACTTGTCTTTTTAACTTTTCTTGATAAGTTTTTCATCTTGAATATTTTGATTTCTCCATATCAACCTTTAGTGAAATACCATCACGTTGTCAGTTGTATACTTCCATATTTATACGCCTTTTATCATTCATACCATATTCTCATTCATCCAACTATTTGGCTGACTCCAAATCTTGACAGTAGATACTACTTTTTTTCCTTTTTCTTCAAACATTTTTAAATAGTTATTCTCAAGCAATTGGTCCTACGCACTATTCTTGGCAGATACCACTTACTGTTCATACTTTTGGTGAATACCCAAACTAATATCACTAAATCATATCACAATTTAGATTAAACCTTGATTCAGCCCAACACAAACTCATACTAATGAAGAATCATCCAAATTGTTCAAAAAAATTATGCACATCTTAGTTACAGACACCAGACATCCAATATAACGAACAACCTAGATTCCATCAGAGCTTAGAACAAGACATGATACTATACAAATACATTGAATATCAAATAGAAAGACTCTTGTATCGAAGATGGTCATATACTAAACTAATGGATAACCATGGCGGATGCGCCCTTTGAACATGTTGAATCATACTTCATTTATGTCTTATTCAATTTAATAACAAAACTTTTCACACTAAAACTTCAAATAGAACATACCAAAGACTTACCAGAGTACGCCACTAGAGCCCAATTGAATATGCCACAAAGGCGACATACATAATACGCCACAAAGGCAATACATAGAGTACACCACAAAGGCTAGTAAAATGCCATAAAGGCTATCAGAATGCCACCAGACACCTCATGAACTGCCGTGTTTACGATATGGGTTTTCCTAAACTCACATCGCGTGAGGTTTTCCCATCATCGCCTCAGGACACGCAGAGAACCCAAGTCAATAAATGCGATTTATCCGTCTTTTTTTAGAATGTGCCATGGCCATGGAATTTTCTTCAGAATTCGTGTTTCCTATTCCGACAGACTTCTTCGAATACCACCATGGTGACCAAACTCACATCTTAACCTCTCCACACACTTAGATACATCCCATTCTGAAAAATTTCCAATCACATATCACAAATCCATTATAAACACACATTCAGCTAGGCTAACGCATTTTCTTAACCAAATCATACTTCAATAAATATTTCATACACATCAATACAATCACATCTCGCAGTACACATTCCAAGCATACATGCATAGGAAGTTCACAGAATCACATACACCCATACACACAATTCATTATAGTCTGGACTCAGAAGACCTTTGTCAAGAATAAATACTTATTTTCAGTAATCATTAATGTACTCATTCATTCTTTTTGAAACATCGTTCACAGGAGACTGTTCTAGAAAGACTTGTAGGAGTTGATAATAGGGACTCACCTGAGACTTACCTACTACAGCTACCAACTACAGAATTAGACATCCAATTCGAACCAGTAGCAACACTACTTAAAAAATATGAATTCAACTTTAATACTCATTTACAGACGAATTGGTAACACTTCACCTATAGAAAATCCTCATTTAGGGCTTCTTATTCATATCTTACTGTTTATATACTTCATAACATCTCTTATTCATATCTTACTGTTTATATACTTCATAACATCCTTACTCTTAACATGCAAAGCTACTAAACTTACTAGGAGATGAAACATCCTCAGTCTATTCCCAGGAATCCTTAACTTCTAATTTATATTAGAGAGTCATCTTCTAGGAAGGAGAAAAATTCTCAAGAACCCTTCTCACGCATATATATAATTCACTTTCGTTTAGAGGAATTTGACAAGTGTCAAGGAGTTTCAGAATATGCCCATCCTAATGGCCTACAGAATCATGAAGGAATCATAAATGAGAGTCTTTTCCATATGCTATTTGCCTAGTCAGTTTAGTTGGTTTATAACCATATCTAGTTGCCAAGACTTGCTCTTCATAATGCTTGAGCAAACTAGGCGAATTATACCTTTGGCGGTAACTTGTTGGAAAAAATGGATTTGGAAAACGCAGTGGAAAATAAATTTAGAGAAAAACTAGAGTTTTAAAAATTTTTCCAAAACAAGATCTTGGTTGTAATATCTAAAGTAATAAGCACTTAATCAAAATTGTACATTTTCGATTCATCTAGGATGAGCGTTTCGAGCGAGTAGTCTTCTTCACTATCCTCAAGCTCATGTCTACCGAGTGTGGGCTCGTTTCGAATCAGAAAATATTTTACAAAAATTACCAATGGGGTAATTTCACAAATTCTCTAAACTTTTAGGTCAAGTTGTAAATCAAAA
>CM025153.1:13788867-13803607 GCA_013467495.1 Gossypium gossypioides
TCTTCAATATTGGATTGATTTAACGGATATATTGAGCATATGAATGGGTATGTATTGGGCCTCGTATATCCTAATTAGCGACTCGAAGATAATAATTTGAAACTTTTTAATTTGGATGAAATTTTATAACTCGATTTAATATGTCTATACGTGTATTTATTCTGGTAATGCCTTGTACCCTATTCCAGTGTTGAATACGGGTAAGAGGTGTTACAATGTGACATCACCAGATTCGGCCCTAATGTTTAGGCTGGGTTTGGGTGTTACAGAATCTCCTCTCGATCTCATCATAGACTAAAAGATACCACATAAGATTACCTTTCAGTCTTACCTAGGCATATAGATTACCTCTCAGTCTCACTACTCGGCACAATTATATCAAACTATCTAAGGATAAACTCTCCTCTTGATCTCGTTTATATAGGTTTTCCATTAAAGGTATAAATTCTAGAGTATTAAGCATTTCGATAAAATAGAACAATCAATCAATCAAGAATAGACATCAACTTAAGCTAACAAACAAACCACCAAATAATCAACCATCCAACAAATTTAACACATACTTAAACTCAAATTCCAAACAAGCATCTTATCAAACATATTGTAAGCATGAAATGAAAGTAAAGGGTTTAAGAAAATGCTCATTCAATTGATGAAGTTCCATTGAAGCCCAAGAGCTTGTCCATCATTGTTTAAAAAATATTTAACAATAAGGAAGAAATAAAACTAAAATATTAAAGTCTAACCTAAAAGGAAAAGATAAAACCTATACTAAAAATGAAAAGAAAAAGAAAAGGAAAAGAGAAAAGAGAAAAAAAACCTAACTTAAAAACTATAAACCCAAAAGAAACTCTTCAGCCACCAAAATCTGAAATGAAATGCTTATAAAGTTGTATTTATAGCCTTCTAATATTTAACCTAACACTGATCATTTTTCCCTTAAATAAAAAAAGACATAAGCTTGTTTGGGCAAAAATTGCCCCTGTAGTTTTTTCACTTATCAAGCTTTGGTATCGCCATACCCAGGCTTGGGTATCACGATGCCCATAGTAGTCTTGAGATTGGGAGTCTTGGGGGTCTCGGTATTGCGATACCATTGTAGATGGCCTCTATTCTCCTTATTTCAACACTGTTAGGTGTATCACAACTTGCATGCTTCGATATCACGATACCCCCTTCTACGTGATTTTTTCTTCATGTTCGGGCCACTGTCGACTCCCTACAATACTTAATCAACTTGTTAGGTTCCCCATTTCATGATTGGCCAAATTGGGTCTAAAAAATTAACAAAAACATATAATTGACACTTAAATTGCTTGAAAATAAGCTCCTCAAGTGTATTAGAGTCTAATTTGACGTATCAAATTACAACAGATTAAACTCCCCACACTTGTCTTTGCTTGTCCTCAAGAAACACACTAAATATGCAAAAAGACAACCCTTGGACTAAATAGGAAAATTAAGTCACATAGTGATAAAACATCGAACTTGTATGAGAACTACCTCACATGTAACATAAGAGTGATATTTAGCTAACTTGGGCATCCTCAATGCAAACACAATTAATTCAATAAATTAAAGTGTTAACAAATATAGAATAAATTAAAATGAATGTGTGTACAAGCATTATCCATCAAAATGAATTACTTGGATAGTTCATAAATATCAAAAATGAATTGTTCATGTTCATTCGAAAAAATGCAAGCAATTCAAGAATTATTGTGTTATTGAATTATTCAAGTCTCAAAGGTCTACTAGGTTTGTAACGTTCTGAGGCTTAGGATGGTTCAGAGTTGAAACAATGGAAAGCTCAAAATGGGTTCAAGCACTAGAACTGGTTAAGCACATGACATTGTTTCCCCTTCATCCCCAATTTATTCATAAGTTTGCCTCCTTATTTCTCCTTATCTCGCCTACCTTATTTCTCCAAACTTTCAAAAGAGACTATGCAAAATTGGTACATACAAAACTAGTTAGCATTGATACATTATGACTTGAAAGATTTTCTTTCTAAGCTCGATTTTTCTTTCTTTTAAGCTCTTTTTTACTTATTGTACTCTTTCTCTCATAATGCTTTTAACCCTCACCTTACTTTTATTCACTCAACATTTTTATTTTTGTAATTTTCTATTTCATTTTATAACTTGACTTAGCAAGGTTCTATATGTACTATATTGCGTAGTCTCTTCTTTTCTTTTTTATCACACAAGAAGCCACCTTAACGTCTCTACCATGGCCCGACGTCCATTACATAGTGCATTTTAGTATTCGGGACAATGAAGGGTTGAGTTCTTGACTCGTCTAAGCTTAAGGCTTCAATATTAAGGCTTAACAAGAAAAAGATACTTGAGGCCAAATGTGTGGAAACTAATGGTATATAGAAAAAGGTAAGGCTTTTAGGCTCGAGGCTAAGTAAATAATGCCTAAAGTCTTTCCCAAAATATCTACAAAACACAACTTCTATCATGCATACATCTATTCAAATCAACAATTAAAAATTTAATTTATTTATCTACAATGATCCACACACTTAATTCATCCTATGACACACCTTATACATTTTCATTAAAGCTTATTACCTATAATCTATTATACCAATTAACTATTGAACTAATTAGTCTACAACTAATAACACTGAATTATCTAGTATCAGTCAAAATTTATATGCTTGGCAACTCAACGTACTTATTCGATATTTACAACCCATGACTTATTGACCAATTATTTTCCAAGCACTATGCAAAAACAACAAAATAAACAAAAAACAAGGAAAATATTTTTGAATTTTTTTGAATTTTTTTTAAATTGTGCAAAAATAGAAAATATTCAAACAAAACACACAAAGATAAAATATATGTACACCCCCCACACTTAAGTTACACATTGCCACCAATGTGTCCTAACTAAAGATAAAGTTTAACGAGACTCACTTGATTTACAGTAATGTGCAGCAAAATGGTGGAGTAGTCCTTAAACTTCATTAAAGCTCTCAATGTTGTGTAGCTCTCGGTGGGTAGACCTACATAGAAAAATAAAAGCAGACACCGAAAAAACAAAATATGCAATAAAAAGAAAAAAAATAAAAACTAGTAAGAAAACTTATCAACTTTTAGGTGATCCATATCCCCTTTATAGAAGAACTTCTAAGAGGTCCTCGACACCTTGTATCAATGTTGTTATTCATGAATAGAATGAGGACCCCCTTGTCATTTGAGCACTTTTTTGTTGTCTTATTTCAGACCTTCTAGACAACCGCATCATGAGCCACTTGCTTCCAAAGCATAACCAACTCCAAAATTGATTCTGAGGTACTTTAACTTTAGGCAACACGAACTCAATGTCATATGCAGTCGTGTTTTCTCAAACCATAATTCTTGCATCGAAAGAAGAATACATATGATCGTGAAGTACGTCGATTGGCTCTTTCAAAACAATAGTAAAAAAGTGTGTCAACTACTCCAGACTTTCACTTAATTATCGGTTTAGCTCTTCCTCGACATCTAAATCTACTCCTACTCCTAATTCTAATCCTACTCCTATTCCTATGTCAATCAGAGTGAAGATGCCTTCTTTGTTTCTTACAACTTCATCACAATCTTCAACACCGAACTCTTGTTGAACACCCATGTTCAACTCATCATGCTCAAAAACGATGGAGTGGAACTCATCCTCGAGCTCGGGAACATTATGCTTGACCTCTTTCATTAGAGTATTTATTGTGGTTCAGCGTTGGACGGCTTCCAATATTTGTTCCACCATCTTGGACATGGAAGACACGTCATCTTGGATTAAATACATGCTCTCCTCCAACATTTCAACCAGTGTAGCAAAGGATGGTCTTCCATGTACTCATCACTCTACATATTACTTTTCGGATAGTAATATGAAGAATAAAAATATTGTGTTAGATAATTATCCGACCACCTGTGATTGTAGCTACTCATCTCGGTTGTATATCCATACGAACCATAAAGATGCTCATATGAATACTCTTGCCATTTGTAATCGCCATAATAACTCCAATGGTTTATTGAATCTCCATTCTTTGGAGTCGATTGATCTTCATAATTGTCTTGGTCTCCCAGCCACCTATATCCATTTTTATTAAACATGATTAAGCTAAATCTTCAACAAGGTAAATTAAAATAAAATCACAAAAATAAAACAATATACAATGAAATGAAAAGAACTATCTAAAATCCTCATCTTAAGACTAATATTGCTATTTTCAAATAACTAACTTAACAACATAAACACCGCCGCAATCCCCGACAACAGCGCCAACAACTTCACTTGTATGCGTTTGTGCGCAAAAAAAAAAATTTCTAAAGCAATTGAAAAGTGTGGTTTTAACTGCAAGCAGACAATGTCAGTTGTAATATTTGTAGCGTCAATGGGACACTTGAGTATCCCAAGGTTCGAACCCAAATGTGTTTAACGACTCTGAAATTATTAGTCCAAGTCCAAATAAAATGATTTATAAACTAAAATTAAACTACTAACTAAATTAACTAAGCTAAACTTTCTTCCTAATGTTTTAGATAATTTAAATGATTAAACGATAGTTGATTGATTAGTTGAGTGCTAATTAAACTAATGAACCTACACTGATTACATTAGTCGCCACACTTAGTTAGAAATCTCCTATCGGTCTCATCCTAGGCTAAAAGATACAACTTAAGATTACCTCTCAATCTCACCTAGGCATATAGATTACCTCTCGATCTCACTATTCGGCACGATTATATCTAACTATCGAAGGATAAACTCTCTTCTCAGTTTCGTTTATCTAGGTTTTCTGTTAGAGGAATCAATTATAGTGTATTAAGTATTTCGATATAATAGAACAACCAATCAATCAAGAATAGACATAAACTTAAGCTAACATAAAAAAAAACCAAACAATCAACCATCAAAAAATTTTAGCACATACTCAAACTCAAATTCCAAACAAGTATTTTATCAAACATATTGTAAGCATAAAATGAAAGCAAAGGGTTTAAAAAAATGCTCATTCAATTGAGGAAGTTCTATTGAAGCCCAAGAGTTTGTCCATCCTTGTTTACAAAATCTTTAACAATAAGAAAGAAAGAAAACTACAAGATTAAATTCTAATCTAAAAAGAAAAGAGAAAACTTAAACTAAAAATGAAAAGAAAAAAAAAAAGGAAAAGAGAAAAAAAACATAACATAAAAACTATAAATCCTAATGAAACTCTTCAACCACCAAACTCTGAAATGAAAAGCTTATAAAGTTGTATTTATAGGCTACTAACATTTAATCATACATTGACCATTTTGCCCTTAAGTAAAAAGAAGACATAAGCTTATTTTGAGACAAAATTACCCTGGCAGTTTTTTCACTTGTCAGACTTGGGTATCACGATACCAACAATAGTCTTGATATTGAGATGCTTGGGGGTCTTGGTATCGTGATACCCATAGTCTAGTATCACGATACCACTATAGATGGCCTCTATTACCCTCATTTCAGCATAATCAGGGGTATCACGACTTTCATGGTTCAATATCACAATACCCCTTTCTAGGTGATGTTTTCTTCATGTTCGAGCCACCGTCAACTCCCTATAACACTCAATCAACTTGTTAGGTTTCCCATGGCACGATTGGCAAATTTGGGTCTCAAAAATGGCTTAAAGCTAATAAAAACAATTAATTAATGAAAAAACTAAAAATCAACAAAAATATATAAAAGACACTTAAATTTCTTGAGAATAAGCTCCTCAAGTGTATTAGGGAGTCTAATTTGACGTATCAAATTACAGTAGATCAGTTACTCTATATAGTCAACTTTTTTTATTAGTAAAAGGGAGCTATCGTATTTCGAAAGATTAACTTTCTATTAGGTTGTTGTCAGCTCCAACTTTTGAGTCAGATATATTGAAGACTACTTTATATACTTGATATGAGCAATGTGAGTTTCTAGTAATACCATTTGGATTAACGAACGCTCAGCTACTTTTATAGACCTAATGAATAGAATTTACTAGTCGTATCTAGACAGATTTATTATGTTTATCAATGGTATTGTAATTTACATGAGGATTTAAACTGTAACACCCCTTACCCGGTCCGGTCGCCAGACCCAAGTAATGAGATGCTACGAACAATTACCAAACAATTTCATACAATTTATTAATGAAAATCTCAAATACATATTAAATAATCACATACGACCGTGTATAAATACATTATTCAATCTATTTTAGGTAAATATTGAGTATACGAAAGCTTAAAAATAATTTTATAATAAAAAGGGATCAAATTAAATCAAAAACAAAAGGTTGAGAAAAATTTGAAAATAGAGGTCACACGACCGTGTCCCCAGGTTGTGTGTAATAGCTTTGCTCGTGTGTGATGAATCACATGGTCGTGTCATTAATCATGTACAAAAGCTCAACTTGTGTGAGATATGCCACACGGTCGTGTCCTTGGATTGTGTGCACCAAAATCACCTAAATTTTTACAAACCACACGGTCGTGCCAAAAACTAAACATGATTAACAATTGAGAACAATGTTACAGATTATTAAAGAGACACATTGGTATGCAAAGTTTAGTTAAGGTGAATTCTAACTTTAAGAAGTAAGGTTCTGAGACACGTAATATTGGCTGAAAGTACTGGTATTGATCTAAACAAACTTTCGACAAATGTGAACTAAGAATTTATAAGAAAATAATACAGAGGTACATAGTTTTCTAGGACTTACTAGATATTATAGATGATTTGTTACATACTTTTTGGTGATAGCTCTGTTGTTGACGAAACTATTACTGAAAAATGTCAGCTTTTTTCTGTCAGATAGATGCCAACAGAGTTTTGAACAGTCAAAAGCTATGTTAACAGAAGCTTCAAATTTGAATTTGAGATAGCACAGATGACTAAAGTTGTTGAGAAATTATGATATGATTATTGACTATCACCGGGTAAAGCTAATGTGGTAATTGATTTACTAAGCTAAAAATTTTTGTTTTGCTCTAAAAGTTATGAACACTTTGAAACATGATGATTCAATTTTAACCAAGTTTGGAGCTAAACTAGTATTCCTTCAAAGATTTATAGAATTGTAGAGAGATGATCTAGAGTTGTTTGATAGTTGAAGACTTATTGAAAATGATCAGACATCAAATTTTAGTATTGATGTTAACGAAAATCTATATTTTCGAAGCCGTTAGTTTGTACTGAAAGACTTAGAGTTAAAAAGGGATATTTCATACGAGGCTCACAGTAGTGCTTATTCGATTCATCTGGGTAGTAATAAGATGTATAACGACTTGAAACAATTTAGTGATGATTGAGAACAAAAACAGAGATTCTTGAATATGTGGCAAAATGTTTGATATGCCAACAAATCAAAGCTGAGCATCAGGTTCTATCAGATTTTATGGTATGCCATTACCTATCATTTCTGACCAAGACCCGAGATTTACCTCTAGATTTTGGAATAAACTACACAAAGCTTTAGTCACAGTATTGAATCTATGTACGATGTTTCCTCCTCAAACTGATGAACAATTAGAAAAAAGTTATTCTGATGGTAGAAGACAAGCTGTAGTGTTGTATAATTGAATTTGGAAACAGTTGAGAGAAATCTCAACCATTAGCAGAGCTTGCAGGTGATGAGAGTTATTAATTTAAAATTTAAAATGGAACTCTATGAGGCTTTATATATGAATGTAGAAATCTATTGTATTGGTCTGAATTGAGCAAGTAAATAGTTGACAAGGACTGATTTGATACGAGAAACGAAGGAAAATTTAAGAGTTATATGACACTGTTTGAAAGTTGCTTCGGACTATCAGAAGTACTATGCTGGTGTATGAAGAAAAAATATTGTATTTCAGGTCAACGATAAAAGTGTTTTTGAAAATTTCTCCCTAGTAGAATGTTCTACGTTTTGATAAAAAAGGAAAGCTTAGTTCAAGATTTATAGGACGTATGAAATTCTCAAAAGAGTTGGTTAAGTAGCTTATCGATTCACTTTGCCTTCAGAGTTGAAAAGATTCATAAATGCTTTCCACGTATCGCTGTCATGTCATTATTGTTTCGATCCTTCTTATGTGGTATTTTCTTGCGAGATAGAATTACAGATTGATTTGACATATGATGAAGAATCAATTAAAATTTTGGCTCGAAAGGTGAATGAACTGGAAAACAAACGAGTATCATTAGTAGAAGTGTTGGAAACAAAAGAGTCTACATGGGAACCGGAAGAAATCATGAAATCACATTACCCTAACTTTTTACCAGGTAAAATTTCAAGGATGAAAACTTTTAAGGTGGGAGAGTTATAACGACCCGAAAATCAATAGTGTCAAAAATAGTGGTTTTGAAACCCCATTTTCGATCATCGAATCCATAAATATTATTGTTTAATATTTATGATGTTAGTATAAAGTCTAATTGAAGTTTGGTCCTTTAATTTTGTCAATCGGATAGTTAATTAAGGTATCAGAACTAAACTGTAAAATTCGTAAAAGTTAATCACTATAGATTTTTATTTGTTGAAATGCTTATTTAGCAATTAAAACAAGGTTCAAAATGGCAATTAGTCCATTTGGAAAACTATTGAACAGTTAGTTGATGATTTGGTTGTAAATAAAGTTAATATTATTAATATTACATTAGTATAAAAAATTTAAACCATAAAAAAAAAGGCTAACATCATCATTATCTCTTTTTGCTTCTTCCAACGAAAATACAAAGGTAAGAACCAAATAGCCAACGTAAATTTTATGTTTTACTTTTAAAAATGTTGCCATTGATGAATGCTTGAAGTTTTGGTGTTAAAATGTTATTTTTTAAGCTTAGAAATGGAAAAATGACTAATTTGTAAAGTGAAAATTGTTAATTTGAACATAAAGACTAAAGTGTAAATATTTCAAAATTGGCATGAATTTTTTGTAATTATAGATGATAGAGGGCTGTAGAAGGATGAAATTGAGGTCGATTTTGAAATTGAAGATCAAATTTGAAAGTTATGATACTTTTGGTTTTAAGGGTTAAATTGAATAAAATAAAAAATTTTAAAGGGATTTCAAGTAATGAAATTGATCTGACATATGCTTATAATAGGATGAAGTGAGAGGGTTGGAATTGATAAATTGAATTGAATTATTGTATAGATCGAGAATTGAACTAAATTGAGGAGAATCTAGAAAAAGGAAAAATTATTTATTAGTCCTTTAAGATTTGGATGATTATTGTCTTGACTAGGTAAGTTCATACAGTATGTTTGTGTTAAATTGTTATGTATTTAAAATTATAAATGTAAATATGTTTAATTGAAATTTGAATTGTTTACGATTTGGTACAAAAAGGTAAGATATGGACTAAATCATAAAAAATGAAAAATTGACTAATAAATTGGATGTAATGAATTTTAATCTGAGATTGATTAGTTTATTTGCATCAGATTGATATGATTATGTTTGATTTTCGAGAAAAAGGACTAAATTGAATAGAATTAAAAATAGTATAAATTGATGAAATTGTAAAATTAACCTAGTATTGTAATGAATAATGTTATGCTATGGATTAAATGATGTTTTGATTGATGAATTGATGATATTGATATCAACAAAATGAGGATCGAGCTATAAAAAAAATTTGATTATTGGTTATCTTATTAACTATTCAAGCAGAGTCAGATATAGTTGGATGTCATAGGATAGAGAGAGTATGGGTTACTTCAACTACGTGTCAATGAGTATTGGGAAAAAAATTTACTTTGATTATACCGATGAGGCACTGGGTGCCAAACACGTTGATAAGCGCTAGGCACAAACTATTTACTTCGACACTATTTGATTAAGCACTAGGTGCCAAATTAGTGTGTTGGTTGGATCTGTATATCCGTTCGAGCCCGAGTCATGTTAATAGGAGTGTAAATAGGATAAATGATATACAAATTGAGTTCATAATATGACTTGATTATACAAATATATATTGTGATCTATGAAAGATAATGCGAACTTAGTATACGAGCCCGGAGGGTCGATATGGAAATGTGATGAATTAATGATTTGATTCAGAATTTGAATAACTAAACGAAATAGGGAATGGCATTATATTGAAATTGGATGTATTGTTGATAATATATGGGAAATGATATGAAACTGATATTGAATTGAATAAATGTTGGTTTTAAGTGATTGGGAATGTTATATGCTTGATTTATTATAGATGTGATATATGCTGATACTCACCTTGTTGATATGTTGTTGTCATGTTTAGGCAAACTCATAAAGCTAGTATCTTATTGAATTAAGTTGTAATTTGAGGTAAGTTTTTTAAATACCTGTAAACTTACTAAGAATTTTTTTACCCTGTTGTTTCCCTTTCCCTATAGATGACCAAATTGTAGAACGTGTTAAGTGGATCGTCAAGAAGCTCACAATGTCCTGATATCGGTTCAGTAGCTCTTTTGATCGTTTTATGTCCAATTATGTGGCATGTATATAAGGTTGATATAAGTGTTTATCTTGGTTGGTTGATTTTTGTTTGAACCTTGATGAATGTTTTTTGTTTTGGTAATGGCACATATATTACTTGAATGACAACTTGGTAGTCTTTTAGCATGATTAAGATGTTGGTATGGAATGACTACTTTTAGTATGGAATGGTATGAAATTTGGAATCGTCATATGTTGTTTTGAATAGCTTAAAAGCATGGAAGATTAGTTGTTGTGTTAGTTGTTGTGATGAGTGGTTTGGTGCCAAGTTAAGGTTTGATGAATTGATTTGATTTTGGTAAAGGTTAAATAATCAATTGGTATAAAATTTGGCATGCCTTATGCAGGTTTTGATGTGTGTTATAATAGCTTTGAATACCTTTTTCTTGGACATGAAATAGGTACCAAAATGAAAGTTTTTGACATTTTAGCACTAAGGTATCGATACCTTGAAAATACTAAGTATCGATACCTTGGCAAAGGTATCGATACTTAGTATTTTCAATCAGATTTCAAACAAACAATACGATAAAATTGTATCAATATTATGGAAAGGTATCAGTACCTTAAGGGATGTATCGGTACTTCAAGACAAGTATCGATACCTTCTGATTTAATTGGATTTTTATTAACATCAAAGCTTAGATTGGTATCGATACTTATGTGCTGTATTTCTATTTGATCTAGAAATTTTGATAATGTCACATCCTGAATTTCTTATTGATAAAATTGTAAATTATAGCATGAATGAGTCATTGGCCTAGAGGTTAAGAGGTAGAGTAATTTTCCTTGAAACTCGAGTTTGATTCCCCTTCATTTGCAAATTCTTTTTTTCTTTTAAGCATGTGCCACCCACCCTAGCAAGTTGTCAGATTTTAGTCTGAGCCAAATACTGAAAAATCTGATTAACTTGAATATTTTAAAAAAATTATTTGAATTATCTAAGGTTATCAGTTTTTCTAAAAAAAGATTGAATTAATTTTTGTTTAGGTTTTTTTTCTTTTCTCTCTCTTCTTTACCCTTTGTTTTTAGAAATTTACCTTTTTCAAATAAGTCCCTGATATTATTATTTATGTTGAATCCATGATTTGATTAACTAAATTATTATATATGCCTGATTTGTAATAATACATGCCTACTGTGACTGAATTATTGATAAACCATTGCTGTTACTTGTACCACTGCATATTGATTGCATGATCAACATGCCGACTGCTAGTGCTAAACCGAATGCATGATATGCACAACTAATGCTACTAATAAATTGAAAGCATGATGAACATGTTTACTATTTTACATGATGTTGTTTCAAGCATGACATACTGTATTGCATGGGGTGGTACAATTGTATAGTGGAAGTACTAGTAGTTAAACAGTAGTGGTTTATCCACAAACTTTCTAGCAAATTTTATTTGCAAATACATTGTGTATTCATAACTATTGGCAGAATATAAACCTACAATACTGGTGGCTCAGCTACAAACTAGAGTCTTATGGTTGGAGGAGTTTTGGGGAACTCTTACTGAGGAGTGTAGCAAAGTATGGGTAGGATTATTCCCGTTAAACTAAAATCGCATTGCATTGACATTCTTAAAGCATGTTGAATGAATTGTTTAATACTATTATTTTATATGAATGTTACTGTGATGACATCTGTTAATAAGTATGCTTAGTTATTATTTTGCATTGGTTCACTTGTGATAGGACTCACACTAAGCTTCATAGCTCACTCCCTTTTTATTTTCCATCTCTACATATAATTTGCTAGGTTAGGGCATGGACAAGGCATCCAAAGGGTCTCTACTCATTTTTTATATATTGAATTATTTAGAATTACAATTTGATTTATTTTATTATTCAAAGTTTGTATAACTTTATTTTGAACTGTGCCAAGGGACTTTGGGTATAACGTCTAGGCCGAGTTGGGGAGGTTACATTTTTACTATCATTGTCGCACCTCTACAACCCTTTTTCCCTCCATTGTCGTCGTCCCAGTAAGCCACCATCCTTTTCATTGTCATCCTTTTGAACCTTTTCCCCTATCTTTTGCTGTTTTTCTGTCATTAGATCTAAGCAAGTAGTGTAAGTGCAGAATTTTTCGATTAGTTTATTCAGATCAAAGTAGTTTTCTATAATTTTTGTATTCTGTTATGGTTGAATGGTTCATGGCATGGCTGAATCTCACATGTTTGATTCCTTCTGTGTTTAATTTATTCAAGGTCAAGATCCAAACCTTCTAGATCAATAGTGACTTTGGTGAACTGTTCGCAACTCTATCAACATGTTTGATAGGCTAAGTAGTAACTTTCTGATTCAGATGTGAAATTATAGTTAACACCATTGCTTTGGTCGAACCCTATATGAATAATAGAGGACTAATTTTTTATGAATGATCACTATTGTGTACATATCAAAACGAGTTCTAGTCGGATCTGAGTCCTAGGAGCTGTAAATTTAAGTTAGTGCTTCGAATTTATGCTTAACAAGTGTGGGTCTCCCCTATGTCAACTAACTTGAAAATCATGTAAAATATATTTAAATGATGAAATTTGCTTGATAATTTTGGTTTGGCCAAATGGCCTAAATGCAAAAAGTGAGTTGTCGAGCAAGGTACGTAATTAATTAGAAAGCATGTTCGTTAAATGTCCTATTTTGGTGATGAAATTGCGTATTGAATGCGTGTATAGCATACTAGATTTTGAAACACTAATTTTGACGCATTTTTTAAGCCGTGATTGATAATGACTGTATGAAACCATGTGAGCATGTTATTGTTACCATTAAATGAAAATTATGTAAAGCATACATTGACACTGAATATTGATATGCATGTTAAACATGACATTGTACCAAAATAGTTACTGAAAGCATGATTTGCTTACCGATTGTATGTCATATTGTATCTTCATAGGGTAGGTATTTATAGTTGACGGAGGAGTTCTGTTGAGTACCGACGACATTTAAAGTCCACCATATTGTTGTTAGTGCTCTGCACCGGAGTACCGAGGAAATTGGGCGATTTATCACATTTTACTAGCATCTTGACTGCATTTTTACTGGTAGTTTTATCTGCAAACTATTGCTGGTGGTTTGAACCACATCAAGCTTAGGCTTTTACTGTTTTGGAGCTCGGATGACAGGTTCTGGGGAACACGTGGTGTGTAGCGAATGGATTGGTAGGATTATTGCACTATTGCATTGAGCATGCCATACTCATATGATGTTATGCCATGATAAATTGATTGAACTGTTATATTAATCGAGCGCATATTTGACTCATTGGATGCCTATATTGTTTTGACTCACACTAGGCTTTTTAAAGCTCACCCCCTAGTTTACTCGTTACAGCTAACCCTCAAGACTAGCTCGATTTTGGCATACGGAGGTCTCAACTCAGATTTTCTAGCAATAAAGTATTTTTAATTACTTTATTTTATTTTGGTATTATTATTTTGGGATTGTAAATTTTATTTAAAGTATGGACTGTAGTATGAGATATTTTTAATTGGGGTTGTTCATGCATGAGTTTTTCTATGAGAACTAACCAAATTTACAAACCAGCCTAATATGACTTAAAATACGAATTTTTCTATAAAAATCAATTGCAATACTTTTTCTGCCGTGTAATGATAAAACAATGGTTTTAAAATGGTTTTTCGACAAGATCATCTGAGTTTTATTTCAAACGACACGACTTTTTAATAAACTGAACTTAACAATAAATGACTTAACATACCGGTGTTTTTTTAACAAGCCTTATGCAATCACGCTAAGTTTTCGAAAATTTAGCAAATTAGCAATTTTACAACAGGATGTTTTTCCTTAGCCATTTCGGTGGCTAATGTAACCTTTGGGATTCATTCATAACATTTAGGCGAGGTTTGAGAGGTTATAGAAAACCTTGCAATTTAGTCCTAATTCATGCTCGAGTCCACAAAAGAGCTTTCATAAGCTCAATGAAGGCTTAGATTTAATTGTGTATCTTAATATCTAGGTATTTATGATATGATTGAATATTTCAATCATTTGTTTATAAGTATACTTGTTCATATTTTTTAAAAAATATTACAAAAAGGTTCCTATTTGATCTTGGGTTGATTCTAAAGAAGTCATATGATTGAAGAAGACCCGAGAAAGAACGTTCATGTTATTCAATGTAGCATTCTATTGCTCAGACCCAATGAACGGGTCAGGTAAGGGGTGTTACAACTAAATTTTATAAACTCAATCGATAGTGGTTTTATTAGTTTCTTTCATAGGATAAA
>CM025153.1:13808720-13819570 GCA_013467495.1 Gossypium gossypioides
ATTTATGATGTAAATAGATCCCTGACGTGTATATGGATAGTATGGCACATAAAAGAAAGTAGGAGATATGAGGAACCTCAAGTTTTTGGAAACAATGAATGAGTTAGCTGTGAAGTAGGGTTGGGTGGTTGACTTTTGTTCATCAAAAGTAAGGTTGAAAATTGTTACTTAGTTTTCATCCTCATACCACTAAAATGAAAAAGAAAAAGTCAGCAACCAATTTTGTTTTTAACTTTTTACCGTAAAATTTGAAATAACTCAGATTTTACTTCTTCAGAAGCTAAGCAAATTTACAAAGTTCAGGTAAAAAAATTAATTAAAATTGAAGTTAAAGTTATCTAAACAAAGCAATTAAGTCTAAATTAGGCTGAGAGAGAGAAGGAAAAAAAGTTGAAAGATATACATATGCGGGCGGGTATATGTGCATTTGCTGTAGGGTGATAGATACAAAGAAACTGAATAATGCAACAACTTGGCCGGCGACACATATATAAACTCTGTATCATACATTCGAAAATGTCTAAATTCCTTAGCATTGCAAATTTGCTTTTCTTCAAATAAAAAGTCTGAAAAGTAGAGTTGGTTTAAATCCTTTCTTCAAGGTAAACAAGTTAAAAAGATGGGTAGTTGATTTTATTATTTTATAACATAAGAAAAACGAAAAATATTTGAGTTCTCACTATAAACTTTTACCTATTAATTTTGGTTATAACTATTACCACTACTGAAAATTTAACTTGAAAAAACAAACAAGTTCAAATAATTTTGCAAGTTTTCTTAATTTCCTCCCTTTTGGAATTTGCCTTTTGATAAATTCAAAGGAATTATTTGTACTAATATTAAGCTCTTGAATGAACTAATGTCACAAACTTAATTGAAAAATTATAAAATAATTTTTACTTTTTTAGAATAACAAATACTGATATTAGGATTTTTTTTCTTTTCATGTTCTTTTAGTAAAATGACACTATACTATAATAGAATTTAGGGTAAACTATCGAATTAGCCACCTAACTATTAACATGTTTCAGTTTTGGTCCTCCAACTATAAAAAATTTTAATTTAGCTACTAGCATTTTAGATCATTTCTATTTTGGTCACTCACGTTTTAGATCGTTCATATTTTGGCCACTCTTCGTTAAATGTTTAACGGAAATGATGATGTGTGTAACACCCCTAAAATCGTTATATTTTAAAAGAATTAATAAATCAAGATAGTGTACAATTGATTTCTCGATAAAGTAAAATAAGGAAATGAAAGTGATAAAAGAGAATATTAAGGAGTATCAAAGAAAGTTAAATTAAGAAGTATGTCGTAGTATACTAAATTAAAGTAAGGATAAATCATAAAGATGTAAAAAGTTTTGAGGTTCAAGTAAAATTATTCAAATTTGAGGGGTTAAAGTATAAATATGAGAAAAATTGAAAGATAAAAAATGGAAATAACCCAAATTCTTATGTAATGAAATTGGGGTGCAAGGACCAAATTGAGTAAGTGTAGAAATACGAGGGACTAAACATGAATTTACCAAAATAGTAATAATTCAAGGATTGAAATTTGAAGAAATATGAAGGGTAAAATGATCATTTCTTAAATGAGATAATTATGAGAAAATATCATGGTTGTTGGCAAAACATAAGTCATTGGATGAGATTGAAAAATAATATGAAATCTTAGCCATTTGATTAAAATGATTAAAATTAGATTTTTATATATTAAATAATCATATTTTATTATGAAATTAGTTGAGATATTTTGATGGAAAAATGAAGAAACTTCTTCATTTTTTATCTAAGTGGGTCACGCCACTTTCATGAAGGTAGGAAGAAAACTTTATATTTTAGGCAATTTAGTCATTTGTCATGAAATCTCATTATTTCACCCAAAATTCTTGAAAATTCCTATAGGCGCCAAAGAAGAAAGATGAAGTAGAGATCCTAGAGAGTATATCCTCAACTTAGAAGCAAGAAATTAGTAGATGGAAGTGAAGAAAAATAGAAGAAAAGAGAAGGATAGTGATGAAGTTGAGAAAGAAATAGAAGCAAAGCAAAAGTGGTGAAATTCTTGTAAAAAGAGGTAAGTGTTCATTTTAATTCCATTAATATTCAAAGTATTAAGTTAAGGTATGTAATAACTTGAGCATTTAATATGTGAATTTTATTTAAGTAGTAGTGATGGAAACTATATTACAAATTGTAATACATAGATAATGGTATAATTTATGCTATGATAAGTTATGACTAAACTATATGTTAATGATATGTGAGCTTTGAGGATTAAATTGAATAATAATCTAAGTGTGATCTTGTATAGAAATTCAATAGTTCATAAGTAAAATAAAATTTAAATGTTGGTATATATGATATAAAACATAATAAGTAAATATATTCATTAAAACAGTTTTGGACAGCAACAGTAGTTTAACATTGAAAATTCACTAAAACTTGTAGAAATCGACTTAGAGGTTTAATTGAATATGGATTTAAATATTATTGAATATGGTTTTACATAAAAGAAACGGTATAAGCAATGGAATTATAGATTATGAGATATATGAACTTTTGTGAGACAATGTCCGAATGATTTCGGGTTTTCCTATTATGACTTTGAAAAATTATTAAAAATTTTACAAGAATATTTAGGAGTTTAAATTTATATTCTTAAAATATTGATGAGTTTATTTTTAAGGAAAAAAATTAGAAACATAATATGAATCTTGTACTAAAAGAAATTAATTTTTGGTGTAGAATGGTCAAACCTGCCTAGCAGTAGAATGGAGGAAATTTTAAAGAAAATAAAAAATTAATTGGCTTAATTTGAAATTCTAAAAATTTTATGGTAAAATTTAATTGAGTGTAGTTTCAAAAACAACAAGCTGATCTTAATTTGGAACACTGTAGACCCAGATATAAATAATTTAGTGACTGTTACTCAAGTGGAAAGTCTTGGTAAAAATATGTAATTAGTGATATCATAATTAATGTTACATATAAGAATACTATACTAAAAATAAAAGGTTCATATATACAGACATACATAAAGGATTCGGAACGAAGAGGAGGAGGAAGAAAATAAATAGTAGAAGTGTGGGATGCTAAAAGAGTGTCATAAGTGATAGATTTGCTAATATGTAAGAATAATTTAAATGAATTGTTGAGATATTAAGTGAATAACTGTTATATGGTGTTGAAATTGAAAATAGATCCATATGAATGATATGAATTGTGGTATATAAACTTGATTGTAAGTGATGAGAAATGATAGAATGGAAATTATATGGACACAGAATCAACGTCGCGATGACAAGTTCACCACATTGCGCCGAGCTTAAGTCAGTGGGTGATGTTACGACGAGGAATCCCCAACATCGCGACGTCGAATCGAGGTTTTAAAAACTTTTCAATTTGGTCCCTATTCAATTACATTTTTTTATGAGAGCTATTGGAAGCTCATATTGAATTTAGATAAGTTTTTAAATTGTATTGTAATTGCAAATTGATCTTAGTAGTTCGATTAAAATGATAAAATGAACAGAGTTTAACAATATTTGTTCCAGCAAGGAATGTAACAACTTGATACCTTGACCCAATGGTAGGGTCAGGTATGAGGGTGTTACATTTAGTGGTATCTGAGCATAGGCTTAGTTGATCCTCGAAGAAAGACCGTGTAACACCTCATACCCAGTCCTGTCACTAGACCCGAGCAATAAGGTGCTACAAGCAAATACAGAAGATTTAATTACTTTTCACAGTCCAAAATTCCAATTCAATATCAATTTATTCATATATAATCAAGTACAACATGCAATTCAACCAAATTCGGGTCTGTATCGAGCTTACAAAATCTTAAAACCAACCTGGCATAAAACAGTGATCAAATTGAAACAAAAACAAAAAGATAGGAAAATTTTACAAATAAGGGTCACATGACCATGTCTCCTAATCGTGTGAGAGGCTGAGGTCGTGTGGGATGAGACACACGGCCATGTGGATAATCCCTGTGGAACTAGAGTCACACGGTCGTGCAAACAAATCGTGAACTCACTAATGCTGTGTCGGTCAAAAGTGTAAATATTTAAAAGATGTCATATGACCATATTGTCGAGCCATGTAACAAACTATGGCCATGTGAACCAAAATCACCCTAAACGTGCAGACTACACGGCATTGCCATATGCCTATGTATTGCACACGATCGTGTGTCAGGCTCTGTATCAGGTCCTATATACCTGTAAAAACCTTCCAAAACAAGCTATTTAAACCTAATTCACTTATGCCACAAGAAACACATTATACCAATTCTCACCCAATTCAAAAGTATCAATATCATACCGAAAATATCACTTATAACAATTAACCTAAGTGCCTAACCAATATGTCACATTTGGCACCTCAATCTAGCAATTCAAGTTCAAATATAACACCATATTCAAACCAATCCATTATGCCTTCCAAGGCACCTCAAAACAATTAACATGGCATACATTATTTGACCATTTAAAACACCTTATAAAAATTATTCAACATCAACTATACAAGCATGCACAAAGCCTTAACAAAATGATTCAAATCTATCATACATAATTCAACAAGACAACATTTCTCCTTAGGTACATGCCATGACCAAAATAAACTATCACCAACACTTGAGTCAGGGATTGACACTGGATGCTGAAGTCGACAATCAAATCAAAAAGTATCTAACTTGTGCATAGAAAACGAAACCGTACGCTGAGTATGCTCAGTGGTATTTCTATAATTTGAACATTAAAACATAATGTAATTCATTCAAATGCATGAGATAAAAATGATTAATGCTATGCAAACTATCATGTAAACCTTTCTATTTCATACTTTCATTGTCCAATTTCAACATAAGGTATTAATATCAAACTTCCATTTTATATCCATTGAAAAATCAAGCATTAATATCTCATTCAATATCAATTTTCATTGTATGCATTCAAGATCATAATCATCTTTATTTCTATTCATTTCACATACCGTTATTTCGATTGTCATTTTTATTTCCCAATTAACATGACTCAGAATCAGACAGATACACGAATCCAACCAACATACCAATTTGGCACCTAGTACCTATTAAAAAATCCAAAATAATAAGTTGCACCCTATGTTGGCCTGTAAAAACTGAAAAATATGTGCCTAGCATTGATTGGTATAATCGAAAAATGGGGTGCCCAGCACTCCCCAACACATAGTCGTATAACCATGAACTCTTCCTATCCTATGGCATGCCAACTACACTTGACCCTGCCCGAACAGTTAATAGGGTAACAATTTCTCATATTCATTTTTAACCAATTCTTCATTTCCATATCATAATCTCAATCAACCAATCTATAGTTCTCATATATAACAGCATAGCTCATTACAACATTAGCACAATTCCACATTTCAAATAATATTTAATATTCCTGAATCTATTCAATTCAGTCCTTAATACAAATAACCAATTCAATCACATTATTTCAATTCTCTGAATCAATGATAACTCACCTTATGAACTTACCATACAATGCAATTTAAAAATGCAACAATTGAGATAGTTCGGTTTATAAAAACACAAACCGTAAACTCCAAGCTATCCGTCGATGACATTGTCTTTTCCTTTCTTTTTTGAGAAATTCGGGTTGATGTTAGCTATGAATTAAAACAAACATATAAAATTACCAATACATAACCATTTTCACATTCAATTTCTATTTTATACAACTTTTGCATTTTATTCAATTTAGCCCCTAAAACCGAGACTAACATAACTTCATAATTTAACCTCCAATTTTATGTCAGTTTCACTCTAGGCCTAATTTAACTTCCTATTTCTCATTTCTACCACAAAATTCAAAAATTATCCAATTTAGTCCCTATTGCACAAAATCATCAATTGACTTTACAATTTAGTCATTTTTCAACTCTAAACTTAAAATCTATCAAATTAACACCTAAACCTTCAACTATTCAACCATGGAAACATTCTCAATCTTTAACAGTACCGAAAAATACGACATGGGCCAGCTAGCTTAAGCTACCAAGATTCTGAAAACGTAAAAATTACAAGAAAATGACTAAATTGAGCTTACCAAATTGTTGACTGAACTTCAAAACCCTTATGCCGAAAGCTTCTACCTAATTTTCTGTGGTGGTTCAGTTTGTGGAAGAAGAAGAGAAAATACTTTTCTCGTTCTTTCCAACAAGTTAATTTTATATAACCATTTCTTTTTCTTTTTCTTTATTATTATTATATAAAATTATAGCAAATTAATCCACCTACCTTCCGCACACATATATAAGTATGGAATAATTACCATTTCAATCCTTGACCTTTGTCTATAATTAAAAAATCCTTTCACAATTAAACTTATACTACTTTTACTATTTAGTCCCTATACCATAATTAATCCCTAATTCAATAAAATGACCTGACTAAAATTCAATTCACTTCTAATTTATTAAATATTTATGATTTCAATTTATGGAAATGGGGTCCTAAAACAACACTTTTCGACACCACTTACTTTCGGGTCGTTATTGATTGAGTCTAGAAATACAAGTTACATACAAAAATTGAATGTAAAATAAAAAATGTGAAACTAAAATTTGAAAAGATAGTAAAATGAGCCTTAAACCGTTCTTGACTAGTTAATAACCTTCGCATGATTCGTGACAATAGGTATGAAATATAGACATGTGAGAAAGAATAGAGTTTGAACTTAAGAAAATGATGAAGAAATGAAAGTCATAAATAAATATGGCATGAGATTATGAGAAGAGAGGACTAAATTGTAAGAAGTGTGAAGTTAAATTATAATAACAGTTAATATGAAAGTATGAGCATGAGATTAGAAATGGAAGAAGATAAAATAACCAAAGTGAACTAGTGAAAACAACATGTAAACATATAGCTACAATAAAGATAGGACTAAATTGCAATGATTATCAATATTATTGTATGAATTGAAATAATAAGTAAAAAGGAGGAAGAAAAGTGTTGATTCAAGTCCTAGATTATAAGCACTCAAGGATTATCCTTTAATTAATTTTAGTTTAGGTATAAATCATGTTAAATTAATTGATTCTATTGTGAATATGTTTATATTATGTATGAAATTTAGTAGTGAAAAGTGATAAGTTTGATTTAAATTTTAATTATGTTATGAAATTGATTTAGTGTGTAAAACTCCACAATAGGGCCTATGAGTTTTAAGGGTATTTTAGGAATTTTAGTCTTAGAGTGTTCGGAATTTTGCGACATGGTTTATCGGTAATTTTTTTACTACGGTTTTTAGAAAGTCAAATAAATTTTTGCAAAAGTGTTTTAGACCCTTTAATTTTAGAAAAGGGACTGATTTGTAAGTAGGTCAAACATGAGAGTGTTTATGTTGTAGTTAAACCAAATTTTAAAATTTAACCTAATATCTTTCTCTATCAACAGTTTTCACGTTAGTTTTCTCCCTTGCATTGTTTGTGCCGTCCCTTGTTTGAAAAAGCTTTTCCCAATTAATTTTTGATTCCCAAACTCTATACTCTTGAATTCTTTCACTTTCCCAACATTAAACCTCCATAGTATTTCAAGAAAACACCCATAAATCTCATTGATTTCATCATCTTCCTCACTTGTGGATTTTCTGGATCTTCAACAAAACCTCTATTTTTCTTCCACCGAAGGTAACCATTCATTTCCCTATTAGTTGTTAATGTTATTGGATCCTTAAAACTGAGTTTTTAACCATTAAATCGTGATTTTGAATAAAAGCCTAAAATAGAGTCGTTAATGGTGAATTTCATATTTTTTGAATAAAAATATGATCTCAAAGTGTTAATCAATAGGTTTTCATATAACTAAGAGGTTTCTAAACTTGTTTTGAAGTATTGTTAAGGATTTCTTGGGTTTTAATGATATTTTGAAAAAATAGCCATAAACATATCGAAAAAGTCGATACTATGAACTAAGTATTTTAGTGTAGTTTAAAGATTAGGAATTAGTCGTAGGTGACTTAAAAGATGAATAGAATTGGTTTTAGGCGGAAAGATTGAGTATAGACCGAGATATTTGAATGTAAAGGTTGTTATGTTAAAGGTTTTGGTTATATGGGAACATAGCTTAGGCTTATGTTTTTTATTGTTTGTGGTGAGTTCTCAGTTGATTTTTGAATGTATTGTCATGTGATTTGTTATGTTGAAGTTCCAGATTTGCTAGGACCATCTATAAGCTAAGAAAGGCTAGTTTAAGCTTTCGGCATTTCGGCGAAAGCGTAGTGGTGAGTGTTTAGATTAACTGCTTGTGGACATGATTCAATGCGTTATTTGGAAATTTAGTGGTACTCTAAAACCCTTCCCTAAATTCTGAGTGTAAGCTTTCTTGTACCCATGTTTATTTTGTGAGATATATACTTGCATTATTGTGAAATTGTTAACTGAAATGAGATGCTATATATGTGTTTTATGTTCATGATTGTTGTTGCGAAAGAGTATATGTGTAGGCATGTCATACATGCTAAGTGACAGTGATAATATTGTGTAAATGATACAAATGTGCAGTGAAAGTAATCAAAAATTGGTAAGTTATATGTGCGTTGAAATACATATATTTTGGCCTTGTGATACTTGAGACCATTGGATATAGTTGGCATGCCATAGGATTGTGAGTGAGTATGTTATACGTGATTTGAGCGTTGAGGCCCTGGGACATGTTTGGAGAGATAAGGGAATGTGAGCTAAGCTCCATTCAATAGGACATGTTTGGTGTGTTGGAGAGTGTTAGCTTAATGCTTTACTTACGGGACATGTTTAACTCTATGAGTCTATGTGGTGTATTGGAGACCCGTGTATCCAATGAAAGGTGATAGCGTCCACTTTTACGTTTCATAGCTCAAGTGCAAAATTATCTCAAACTATCATAATATATGAATATGTGTGTGATGTGATATGTGTTTATATGATATGTGACTATTATGGAAATTGATTATAACTATGTTTGTATGTATTGTGATGTATATATGAAATTGTATGCAATGACTTAGTAAATACACTATTAAACATGCGTGTATAAGTGGAATATGTAGATAAAGTTACGATTATTCTAATTTTTCCACGTGTGTGTTCTACTAATGCTTGATGACATATTTGTAAGGTAGTTGTTCTAGGCATTCACTGAGCTTGTTGAGCTCACCTACTTCTTTTAAACCATTGCAGATTAGTAGCGACTCAGTGTGAGCAGTGCGGTTTTAAGGGGTGATCCAAGCAAGTCTTTTATTATCAATTCGTAGGTGTTTATTTAGTTGTTAATACTTTTAGGAAATAAGGGCAATGTGTTAGACTATATGCTGGTTTTAGCTATGATTTTTAAGTTGTTTACATGGTATTTTGCTTAGCACTTATGGACTTTCAATTTGAATTATTGGTTTCTTGCTCAATCATGATTGTGATGTTTTGGGTTATTACTTCAAACATTTTCGAAAGTTTAGATTTTAGACGAGAAACAAAATGCTGATTTGGTATCAATTTTTCAAGCGGTACCGATACCACTTGTGGAAAATATCAATACGCATGTTCTAGTATCGATACCTACATAGTCAATTTTGAGATTTTGCTAAATGGACCTTATGCATGTTTAATTATTAGTATAAGACTATTTAATGTATGTTTAGCATGTAAAAATGATAACTTAAGAGTAAGATTGACTCAAAACCTATACGGATACTAAAATGGATGACATTTCTTTGAGAATGAGCTTCAAATTATTGTGTATGACATGAGACCGTGATGTGCATCCTGATATTCGGGCTCGACGATCAAACCAGGTATAGGGTGTTACATTTGGTGGTATCAGAGCTCTAGGTTTTTTAAGGCTCGAACCTAGTTGATTGTTGTGTGTTTGGAGTTTCAAAACTCATGAGTCTAAATCTCTCTTATTTTTTGAAATCATTGATATGACTCTGATTGAATGGCATGAGATTGGTGGAAATGTCTTTGCTTGATTTGCATGTGGGGTAAGAACTAGAACACATTGCCTTAATTTTGAAGTTTGTATGTAGGAACAAGATTTGGATCATCTCTTCCCCACTCACACCGTTTATTTGTTTGTTTGTATGCTAGATCATTAGATATGCCTCCTAAACGTGTTTATGTGAGAGCTAGAGCTCAAGAGGATGGTACATCCTCTTTACCTCTTGTGCCGGCACTTAGGGTGGGTATATCTGATGAAGGTGTAGGCCCTCAAGTTATGATTAGAGCTTTTCAGCGGATTACTGGTGCTAACCCTGCTCCAACACCTACCATTGTCGCGCTTATTAATCGAGGTTTGCCACTTGAATGTCTTCAGGCATTACGTGGTAAGAAATTTTCTAAGGTAAAAAGTACTGATCTGACCGTAGCTGAGTACTAGTTGGAAGGAGTTGAAAGGATCCTCGGGCAGATGTCCTATTTTGACGATGAGAAGTTGGGTTATGCGGTGTCCTTACTCGACGATGAGGCTCATCGTTGGTGGAATACAATTTGGAGAGGGTACTGTTTCTGATAGAAAGACTTGGAATTTCTTTCTCGTGGTTTTTAAGAGGAAGTTTATGGGCAAGCAGTACATGGAGGCTCGTAAGCAAGAATTTGTGGATTTGGTTTAAGGTGATTTGTTAGTGGCTGGCTACGAGGCTGAGTTTGTGTGACTTAGTCAGTATGCACCTAAAATGATACTTTCTAAGAGGGACCATTGTAATAGGTTCTGATTTGGGCTTAATCGTGAGATTCAGGTTTTTTGGTGGCACAAAATGTAGAGATGTTTAATGAGTTAGTGGAGGGAGGTAAGGCAGTTGAGGAGACTTTAGTTGAGCTGC
>CM025153.1:13978560-13993480 GCA_013467495.1 Gossypium gossypioides
GGTGTTAATAAATTCAATTGAAGGTGTATGAATATGTATGATATTTAATTGTAGCTAAATCGGGTTTAAAATCAAATTTTTCGCACAAAAAAACTGTAGTGGACTGTTAGGGGTTTGACTTCTGGTCTTTTTAAATTGGTTCTCTAGTATGTTTAAATTACAAACTAGTCCTGTAACTTGATAAGTCTAATTAGAGCCTTAATTAATAAGGAAACTTGATAAAATTTTAGGATTAGACTTGTAATTGATAAAATTTGTAGAAACGCACTCACTTTAATATTCGGGTATAGTATTGATAGTTTGAAATTGTTACAATTTAGTCCTTAATGATAAAACTTGAATTAGACATAGAAAATAAACTCAGATTAAGATGAAATTTTTAGGGCTTACAAAAATTAACTAAAAGAGGGTTGGTAAATGTATAGATCTAAATTCAGGTTAGTTTAACTATAAGTGGTAAAATGACAAAAATACCCTTAAGTTAAATTACTTATAAAAAGTTTAAAATTGGTTCACAAATTGCTTTCGCATTAATAAATAACTAATAAATGGATAAGATTGAGGTGTTATAAGGTCAGATTGTGCCTTGGGAGGTCGTTAGCTGAAAAGTCACTGAGGTGACTAATGTAACGCTTTGAATTTAGGCTAGTCCGTCTCGGTCGGGTTTAGGGTGTCACACTACTGCTGAAACATGAGAAACCTTTCCCATGTTCTCTCTTTCTTTTGCTGTCTTAGGACAGTCCTATAAAGAGATGAAATCCCAAAGCGGAGGGTCCATTTCCCTTCTTTGAGTCAATCATTGCATAATTATCCAATATCTTGTCTATGTATGAAGCTTGAGACAATGCTATCACTTTGTTCTTTCGATCCTTCAGGATTCGAATACCTAGAACAAAATTAGCTTCTCCCAAGTACTTCATGCTAAACTATTGGGTTAACCAACATTTAACTGATGACAATGTCCCTACATCATTCCCAATGAGTAGAATATCATCGACATATAGAACGAGAAATACCATATTTCCATCCCCTAAATGTTTATAAACATAAGGTTCATCTACATTTTGCTCAAATATAAAAGTCTTGATCGCTGGATCGAATATTTGATTCCATGAGCAGAACGCTTCCTTAAGTCCATATATGGATCTAAGCATTTTGCAAACTTTATGCTCGTTTCCTTTAGCTATATATCTGGTGGGTTGCATCATGTAGATGCTCTCTTCAAGATATTCGTTTAAAAACACTGACTTAACATCCATTTTCTAGATCTCGTAATTGAGAGCTGCCACAATGGATAGTAATATGCGGATTGACTTGAGCATGGCAATCAGAGAGAAGGTTTCTTCGTAATTGATGTATTCTTTTTGAGTATAACCTTTTGCTACAAGTCTGACCTTATAAGTTTTCAATTTTCCATTCACATTTATTTTCCTTTTATAGATCCACTTACACCCTATGGGTTTTTATCCCTTCTAGTAAGTCTACAAGTTCCCACATTGAGTTGGAATACATAGAGTCCATTTTAGCTTTCATAGCTATTTCCTAGAGCTTGGAATCAACACTCTATATCGCTTCGTCATATGTGAATGGGTCATAATCTTCCTATTCAACAGATTCAATGTTAAAAACACTTCTGCTAGGTTGGAAGAACTTAGGCCTACGAGAGACCCTTCCACTGCGACGACGCTCCCTATGCTGCTGATCATTTGTAGGTCTACTATTAGGAGTTGGTTCTAGAACCGTTTCCGAAGGGTTTTGTATATTTCTTGAAATCTCCTCGAGTACCTCTTTACTCCGAGGTTTGAAGTCATTCATGAAACTTTCTTCAAGGAAAGTAGCATGAATTGACACTATAACAGTTTGCTGTTTCAGGTTATGAAACAAACCACCATTTGTTCCTTTGGATATCCTACAAACATGCACAATTTTGTCAGTGAGTCCAACTTCCTTGCATATTTATCCAATACATGGGTCGGGCATCCCCAAATCCTAAAATGAATAAGATTCGACTTCCTGCCCTGTCATAATTTGTATAGGGTTTTCGATGCTACCTTAATTGGCACATCATTTAGAATATAGCAAGCCGTTTGTACAGTGTATCCCCAAAAAGAAATTGACAACTTCAAAAAACTTAACATCGAACGTAACATGTCTAACAACATTCGATTTCTTCTCTTAGCCACGCCATTTTGTTATGGAGTTCCCGACGTGATTAACTGGGATAGAATCCCATTCCCTATGACGTACCCTAAGAACTCATCAAATAAATATTCACCACCTCGATTAGACCGAAGTGCTTTTATGGGTAAACCTAGTTCTTTCTCCACTTTCGTATGAAACTCTTCAAATTTACAAAGGTTTCACTCTTGCAGTGCATCAGGTATACATACCCATATCTGGAATAGTCATCAGCAAAGGTTACATAATTCTCGTAACCACCTCTTGCATTAACGCTCACGGGGACACGTGTCAGTTTGCACAAGTTCTAGGGGTTTTCGGCCATCGTTCCTTTTGCATTAAAAGGTCGCTTAGTCATCTTACCTTCCAAGCAATATTACATTGTGGAAGATCAACTTCTTTAAGCAAACTTAAGATGTCATCTTTCACAAGTCTAGTGATTCTTTCTCAGTTAATATGACCATTTCTCAAATGCCAAATGTACGCCTCATTAAAGTGAAAAGTTTGAAGTCTTTTATTCGATATTTTAATCTCAAGCAGTGTGTACATCTTTGGTTCGATAAAATAGATATTATTTGACATCGATCCAATAAAGATTGAGATTTCTAAATATTGCAATTTCTAAATATTGGAATTCCATTATTAAAAGTCACGATCAAGCCGTCATTATATAAAAATGCAACGAAAATTAAGTTTATCTTTGAAACTTGGTACATAGAAAACGTTTTTCAAAATAATCTTCCTAAAATTATAAAAATAAAGATGTACATCTCCCACTACTTCAGCTACCACACTTGTCCCATTCTCAGTTCGTAATGATAAGCTCTTATCTCTAAGATCTTTCGTCTTCTCAAACCCCTGCAGAGAAGCATAGACATGATTAGTAGCTCCCGAATCAATTACCCAGTGGTCTATTGAGTCTTCCACTAAACAAGCTTCTATCATCAAGAGTTCCATACCTTTTCCTTTGGTAGCTAGGTATTCTTTCCCTCTTTATAGTTTATCTTGAAGTGCCCTTTCTTGTTGCAGAAGAAGCATTTAGACTTAGATAAGTCTTTTGGCTATCTGGTTCTCTTCATTTCCACTTGTGGTGGCCTAGAAACCTTAGTTTTGCCTTTATTAGCGCACTTTCCATTCCTTTTTTGAGGAAGAAGCGATGAGTATATTCATTTATGCCTTTTAGATTATGACTCCTTTATGAGTTGTGTATGTGTAATGCGTAGGTTTGTGCAAGTGTATACAATCGTTATCAAGTAATAAGTAAAAAGAGTTATCGTCTCCATTGGGATTGTATTTGTTAATCAAATAATTACAAAAATATGAATTTACAAGTTGGTAAAGAAAATACAATAATTTTGGAGTGATAGATGTTAAAATTAAATTAATTAACTAGATGCAAATTAACCTAAATGCAAATGAGATGAAATAAAATGTAGGGTGATGGTAGGAATTACACAAGTTCAACAATAATATGAATAATCTAGATCAATTACAACACTTTACTCAATTCATTTTCATCATGTTTAGCAATGTTCGAAAAATAATTCATGGCAACTCGATCGTTCATGAATTGGGAATCTCATACAAGTTCAACCTAATCTTATACTTAGAAAAATATGCATAAACCAATTCCATAATTTAACCAAAGATTCTTTAGAATTTATGTGAAGTAACAGGGACGAATTAGGTTTGAAACAATTTAATCACATAAACATAAAGTTATGCAAGGTAATAAGTTCTCTTAGTCTATTATGAACCTCTAATTTATTTTGATTAGGATATAAATTAAGCATGCACGTTCCAATTATTGTGCCCATTAGTTATCATCTAATTAGGATTGAATAACTAATTCTAATGCATTCAAACATATTTTAATGGATGAAATACATAATGATTTTAATTGGAAGCATGAACAACCGAGGCACAAAACAATATAAACATGAATTAAATGAATTTTATCCAGTCATCGCAATTATTCTAGCTAAACAAAATTAAGTCATCATTGCCAATAGAAAAACATCATAACAATTTGGAAACATGTTGAATAACTAAGAACAAAATTAAAGAATAGGAAAAAAGAAACTCTTGATGATTTTGGTGATTCTCTGAAGAACGATTGTGGTGGCTTCCTCCGATTCTTGTGATTGCTCCTTCGCAACATGCTCCTCAAGGTGGCCGACCAAGAGTGGTTTTCCTTAAGGGAAATGATAGCTAAAAGAGGTGGAGAATGGACTACTTATGCGTGGAAGAGAAGGAAGAAAATATGAGAGAAAGATGAGAGGAATGTGAATTGAGAGCTGAATAAGGGATGCTTGAAATGGGAAATGAGGGGTGGTATTTATAGTAGAGGAATGGCTAGGGAGTTTGGTAAAAATAGTATGGAGATCCCTTAAAATGGTCCCTTGCTTGGCCGACCATGAAATGTGGAGTAAGAGGTTGGTGGTTGCTTGATTTCATGCATGAATAATGCAAGGGGTTGGACGGTTTCTTGGGTATTAGTTGAGGGCTGATTTCTAATTTTTTTTCACAAGTGCAGGGGCTTCCAAATTAATTATCCCAAAGCTAATTTGGGCTACTCTTGATGCCTTATCCGAATTGGACTACTTCCCCCTCTACTTGGATGATTTTGTGGCTGAAGTGACTATCAGACTTGCTCTTCTCAACAAGACAACTTCAACTGGATCAAATTGACTTCTCTTGACTCAATTAGTTGTATTTTCTGTCTAATTGAGGTAGAGTATAACTCATGTTCATGTATGATTTAAATAAGGTCCCACACTTATTAATTCAATGGTCCTACTGCAATAATTAAAGCACAAAAATTACTATGAAACATAAGATAGTTAAATTATGAAAATTTTAATACATAAATCCATAAAATTGCATAATTTACTAAAATTATACCTATTGTCTCAATATGAACACAAATCACCCAATTAAATATTCAAATACTAGGGGTTAACATAAATTGTAAGTAAAAAGGTGACATAAAAAACTATAAAAAATCTATATAATTTAGAGTTTACACACCCAAAACTTAATCCATTGCTTGTCCCGAGCAATGTTTCATGCAAAGCAAAAGTTTTGGGCAATCTTGTACAATATTTACATAGATTCAACTTTTCACATAATCATGCTGCAAAAAATTTTATGCTCACAAACTCTTCTTACTAATAAGTTGCTCCTGTGCAATGTATAACTTCAAAATTTTATATCAAGTAAAAGAAGATGTTAGCAATAATCATAATTTGTATGCTTTTCAAAGCTATACATGTAACACCTTATACCCGACCCGGTTGCCGAGCCCGAATATCAAGATGCCACACCACCATCTCACATCACACACAATACAAATGAGCTCATTCTTAAAGAAACATCTTCATTTTAGCATTTACACGAGTTTTAAGTTAAATATTCTTCTAATTATCCTTAAGACTTACTACACACTTAAATTGATCATATAAATATAGTTAGACATGTATAGGACCACATAGCAGATTTTCCCAAAATAATCATGTAGGTATCGATATTGAAACAAGGTATCGATATTTCTTTTAGATGGTATCGATACCGATTGGATAATTGGTACCAAAACAACAATCTGTTTCTAGTCTAAAAATCAAATCCCAAAAAATATCGGTACATTTGTTTAAGTATCGATTAATTTACCCTGAGTACTGATACTCATGTTACCAGATGCCAATACCAACTTCCTACACAACGAAATATCACAGAGGTATCGTTTTTAAAACTCGAATATCGATATCTTTTCTCCAAACAATAAAATTTCAGCATATTTAAACATACAAGCCATTCCAACACAAGTCTATTCAACATACATCTTATACCATATCAAAGAAATACCAAAATGACGATAATAATAGTTTCAAACATTGAAAATAAATTCGAGCAATAATCAACATATCACAATTCAAATCTTTACATCCTAATAACAAATAAGCTATGGAAACATCCAAAATATCATGGAAAATACCAGCAAAAAGTCTACCACATTACCTTTATTTCCCAAAACATAAATTAATAACTAAATCACAACCGAAGAATTACTAGAGTGTCGCTTGGATCAATCCCTTGGAACCACGCGCCGCTTACCCCGAAACGCTACTAATCTACAATGAATTAAAAGGAGTGGGTGAGCTTTACAAGCTCAGTGAATGCCTAGAAAAACTACCATGCAAACAATTCATCAAGCATTAACGAAACAACCATATAGCACAACCTCAACAGTTCCAACTTTAGTGTCATATTATACTCACTCGTGCATTATTTACTAGTTCATTTACATGGTAATCACATTCAGTTGTAAGCATATATCACATTACACATATAATCATATAACATTTATGCATATATCACAATATATTTATAGATAATTTGACACTTGAGCTATGAAACGTAAAAGTGTGATCTATCACCACTCATTAGATACACGAATCTCCAACACACCAAAAGACTCATAGAGTCGAACATATCCCCAAAAGTAAAGCATATAGCTAATACTCTCCATCAGACCAAACATGTCCCGTTGAATGGAGCTTAGCTCACATTCCCTTATCTCTCCAACATGTCCCAACGCCTCAACGTCCAAATTACATAACACATATAGGTGAGTACTCACAATCCTAAGGCATGCCAACTATATCCAATGGTTTCAAAGTTCACAAGACCAAAATATCCGTTATTAACACACAAATTTACTTACTGTTCAGTGCACTTTATCTCTGCATAATCACATTATAAGCATAACATATTCACTGTCATATGGCACGTATATCATGCCCACAATTAACTCTTTCACAATAGCCATCATAAGCCTATTACACACATCACACATATCACAATGTCACATTATAATCCACAAATTAACAACACATTTTCACATATAAATTCATGAGTATGAGAAAGCTTACACTCAAATTTTAGAGTAGGGGTTTAGGCCACTTCTAAATTTCCAATTAACACATTAAACCGTATCCGCAAGCATTTATTCCAAACACTCACCAATTATGCTTTTATCAGAATGCTGAAAGCTCAAACTAGCCTTTCCTTAACTCGTAGATGGTCCTAGTGAATCCAAAACAAACCACACAACAACACAACCAACAATCAGGTAAGGACTTAATTCAAGCATTCAAATACATAAGCCTAAGCTAAGTTCTTAAGTAACTGAAACCTTCGACATAGCAAACTTAAATTCCAAATATATTAGACTATACTTAACATTTTCATCTAAAACTGATTCCGTTCATCTAATTATTCACCTACGACAGGTTCTCAACCTTTAAAGTACGCAAAACTACTCAAACTCTTTAAAACCCAAGAAATATTTAATGAAACTTCAAAGTAAGTTTAGAAATCTTTCAATCATATCAGAACTAATTAAAAAATACTTTGAAACCACGTTTTTACCCAAAATCCCAAAATTCACCATTAACGATCCAATTTTCGGCTTTTATTTAAAACATGCGATTCAATGGCTAAAAAATTAGTTTTAAAGACTATATTGCACTAAAAAATAATGGGTAGATGAATGGTTACCTTATTTGACAAAAAATAGAGCGTTTGATCAAAAACCCAAAAACCTTACAAATTTGACAATGGAGAAATTTATGGTGTTTTGGGTGTTTTTCTTGAAATATTATGGAGGTTTATGGCTTGGGTGATGACATAAATCAAAATGATGAAGATTTAACAAATAAAATTGAAGGAGAGAACTTGGGAGAGCAAGGGACGACAAGAACAAATAATGGGAAAAGCTTTCGTGAAAATAAAATTGGAGATGGGGTTTTTTTAGGTTGAATTTTAAAATTTGGTAAACTGCTTCATAAACACATAGAATTTTGCTCCTCTTATAAATCAGTCCTTATTCCAAAATTGAAAGCCTTTTCAGTATCTTTTTGAAAAATTGATTTAATTTTCAAAATACCATAGATAAAAACATTTCCGATTACCATGCTTACAAAATTTTGAGCACACTAAAGCTAAAATCCCTAAAAATACCCTAAAACTCCTAAGCCCAATTTTTGGGTGTGACAATACGTAAATCCCACCACTCAATTATTCTTCCTTATTGTTTATTTAGCAAATCAATCCTAAGGTTTAACAATTTTCTTGATATGTTGAACTTACTAATTTCTCTCCACTAATGTAGTCGACATAATGATCAAAATCACTAAGTCTTTCATAGGGTTGTAATGGGGTTAGGATCATGGTAAGGATTAAGAGAAATGATTTTTTTAGGCTCAAATAACCTTAAACTTGCCTTGGACCTTGCGCAGCACAATTCACATTTGTCATTAGGGTTAACACCCTCAAACTTAATTTTGAAGCTCATATTTCTCATGACTTGATCATACATTTGATCATACATCATTTGATCAATTTTTTCAACATTTGATCTTTTTTTTAGTCACATCAAATACCTTCTTTTGACTTCTCCCCAAAATTTATTTACCAAAGTAAGTAGAGGTTGCTGCAAAAATTAGGATAAAATTTATAAAAAGATAGTAAATTGGCTTATGATGTAGGTAGATCAAATCAATAGGCCATATATCTCAAAGTAAGGTTTCAAGGGTTAATTTTAATTATGGTAAGCTTGGAAGGCTCAAATGGTCAAAAAAAAAATGTGCCTATATCATTTTTTAGATTCTTATGTCTCCTAGTATTTCGCCTCAAGAAAGTTACTAACCAAATTCTAAAGAGTTAAACCTTTATGCATGTCTAATTCAAAGAGAAAGAAAAATTTCATGGCAAAATTTCGCATGGAACTTATTAAACATAGCTAAATCATGATTATACTAACATAAATTTTAAAAAAAAAACTTGAACAAAATTAGCAATTTTAATTTCAAATGGGCTAACTTATAAACAAAAAAAATTCTTTGAGCACTTATTTATTTTAGCATACTTATGTGTGAAAATTAAAAAAAAAAATTAAACATACAAGATTGGCCCTTACCCCCTTTAAAAAGAAGTAATGTCCTCATTGCATAATAACAAAGCAATGAATGAAAACTGTACACCAGGTAGGATTGCAATTAAGAGACGTGAGTCATGAAGACTTTTTAAATACCAAGTCTTTTCTTGTCAATCCAATTCTAGACATGTACATTCACATTACCACATTACTTTGCTTTTTATTAGAGAACAAAATTTAGACTTAACTTATTCATGTATTTTAAATTATTCAATTTTTATTATGCATAAAACAAAATATTCCTAAAGTAAATAAAGATGCTTAAGAATGATACTAAGAAAAAGAACAAGAAACCCCCCTTTTATTCATTTGTATCATCCCCTTTGTCGTGTTCTTTTGCCTTCTCGTTCTCGTTTTTATTCATGACCTCTGCTTGCCATGTCTCAAAGATATGATCTGGCAACTCAAGAATGAATCTGATAAAGATATTTTTAAAAGTATTCCTTATGGAATCATCTCTAATTTTTGCATATATTTCCACATATTCACCATAGTTAAAAATTTTGATTTATTCATAGTGTTTGAAGAAGTGGTCATTGGGATTAACATTTGGCTCCACTATTTTAGCAACGTTTGGCTCTATTGGCTCAAGACTATTTGGTTCATCTTTAGATTATGCTATTTTTGGTTCATCTTCTGATTCAGCATTAGGCTCAGATTTTGTTGACGATTCTTCATATTCTCGTTCGTCTGGCTCATTCATCTTGACCTGGTTCAATTGTTCAACATTTTCTACTAGCCTTTCAAGATCATGTCTTGTTATACAACCTTGAACATATCGGCCTTTTAGGTTTTCTTTTGATTTAACTTGGGCTCTCAAGCAAAGTGAAGTAATCAATGATGGAAAGTAGACACTTTCTGCCTTTTTCTTAGCACAATCTTGAATCTCCTTGAGAATAATTTTCCCAATAGTGATGGACTTTTCTATCATAATTGCATATAAGAAAAAAATTCGTTCCATCGAGATGGTAAAACTATGTGAGATAGGTATGAAGCTATATCGAACAAAGTAGAACCATACCTTAGCCACTGGTTTTAGGTATTCCCTTCGGCAAGAATGACTACCATATTTTCTTATAATCCATTGGGATCCCAAATTTGTAACGACATTTAGTACTTGTTGAAGAAAATCTTAATTTATATTTTTCATCATGGTAAAGTATTCATCTTCTTCAAAATCAGGTAGGTTAAACAAATCATGAATGGATTTAGAAGTAAAGGTACCTTCTTTTTATGAATAAGAACTTTAGAAGCATTTGGTGTGGTTAAATTGGCATAGAACCCTCGTACCAATTCCTGTTCAAGCAGTGATCATGCATCACAAAATCAATTCCAATTTAAGGCCTTAATTGTTTTCCTAATTGATAAAGGCACAATCATATTTTTATTGCTCTCCAAATTGAAACCTTTTTCTGGCATCATGGGCTGATTTTTGAAGATGGAATTAAATCTTTCTCTTTTTTCTTCATCTTGAATCACGATTGGATTTTTGGTAGAAGTCTTTAAAGATCTAGTTCTCTTTCGAGACATGATAACTTTTCTCGAAAGAAAAGAAAAATTTTAGCTTTTTGAGGTGAAGATTGTGGCAAAGTTTGGCTAGGGGTAGGGGTGATTTGTTGCGGCGATAGGTTTTTGCGGTGAGGAGGAGGTGCGATGGAAAGAAGGGAAGAAAAGAAAATTTTAAGAGGAAATTTGGAGCTTGGAGGCCGACGACAAGGAGAAGAGAAAATATTGAGGCTAGGGTTTATGGCTCTTTATTTTTTAGTGTGGAGAATATGATGGTAGTAAGGGGTTTATATAGTAGTAAACTAGGGCAAAATTTAGCAAAGCTTTCACTAAACAAGTTACTTGGGTAGAAGGGCATGGAGGGAGATATATGTGGCGGCAAATTTATGGTTTTGGTGGAACCTATGGACGACAATAAGTGGGTACTTTCTTCCTCTTCATTATTCTGGGCCTCAAGCCCAAACTGCAATTATTTCTTATACTTGAAAAATTAAACTGCACTAAAAAAATAAAATGATTAGTACTTGGGCCAACTTGACTCTCTTATTGAACACAAAAAATTAAAAATTAAAAATTCCTTTTGGGCTACTTAGAAAATTTCTTCACAAAAAATTACATCAAATTAAATTCCTAGGAAAGGTTGGAGGGGTCACAAATGGTCCCGTTTAAGGTCAAATCTCTTTAGACAGAATTAATTTAATGTATTAATTCAAGAAAAATAAATTATAAATATGACATTTATTCAAATGAAAAAAAACTAAATATAAAATAACGATAGAGAAAGTGAAGAGAACTCCCTTAATGTCCTTGGTGATCATCGTTGACCGAGGCGATGTCAAATGACCATTTATCATACCAATCATACCCATCTAGAAAGAAAAGATAATATTGCCCAGTAATTATATTCAACATTTGATCAAGGAATAGCTGCGGGAAATGGAGTTTCTACATTGCTTTGCTCAAATTTCTGTCATTCACACACTTTTACATACTCGTGATTATCATGAATCATCTCATTATCTGTGATACCTTCTTTCTTTGGTACAAGTCCCACCCATGGAATATCATAGATGGGATAAATGATCCTTGCTTTTTCCCATTGAGATTCGAGTTTCCTAATATCAAATACTCGAGATTGGATCAAACTTTTCTGTCCCTCAATTCTAGCTTTTTTTCCTCCTCTGATATAATCTTATGCATATAAAAGGAAAGACTTATTCCTCGGATATCAACTAAAGTCCAACCGGTCGCATTTTTGAATTTCTTCAAAACTTTAATCAACTCCTCCTCTTGGCGTTCTATTAGTTCTACTGAAATAACCACATGCAAATTAGAACAGTTACCTAAATAATCATATTTTAAATGAAAGGGAAGTACCTTAAGTTCAAGTTTGGGTGGTTCCTTGATTGACTACTCTGTTTGCATGTGTTCTCAAGTTTCTAACTCCAATGATTCAAATCATGCTGGTCGAACATAGTCCTTTGGATTGACTTCCATCAAAGCCATATTTTCCTTCCCTTGTTCATCTACTAATGGCTCAGACCTTAAGGTGTTTTCCAATAGGTCTTCTACAGAATTCACTCCCATTCTATAGAAACTAAGGATTCTAGCTCCTCCAGTACTGAGCATTCTTCCACCGGACCAGAGAACTTCATGGCTTTAAGAACATTAAAAAGTCACCTGGTAATCTTAAACTCGGATAGTGAGTTCACCTTTCTTCTCGTCTATTAATGTTCTCCCTATTGCTAGGAAAGGTTTCCCTAGGATGATTGGTACTTTCTTATTTGCTTCAAAATCTAAAACGATAAAATCAATAGGAAAGATAAACTTATCTACACATACCAAAACATCATCGATCTTTCCTTCAGGGTATACTAGAGATCGATCAGCCAATTGGAGTGTCACAGTTGTGGGTCTTACTTCACCTATTCCCAACATCTTGAAAATAGACTTTGGCATCAAGTTGATGCTCGTTCCTAAATCACATAAAGCTTTACCATAGTAAAATTCTCTAATATTACAAGGTATAATGAAGCTTTTAGGGTCCTTCAATTTTGGAGCTAGCTTGTTCTGTAGGAACACACTGCACTCCTTCGTTAATGCTTCAGTCTTGAATTCGCTAAGTCTCTTCTTCTTGGACAGAATATCCTTCATGAACTTGACATAATTGGACATTTGTTCTATGGCTTCTGCCAATGGCATATTGATGCGAAGATGCTTTAAAACATTCAAAAAAAATCTTGAATTACACATCCTATATCTGTTGCTTAAGTCTTTGTGGATACGAAGGTGTTGGAACATCCTATATCTGTTGCTTGAGTCTTTGTGGATACGAAGGTGTTGGAATTTTAGCTTGAATTGGACAACTTTTCTTAGGAATTGTATCTGCATTCGAAGAAGGTGTTAGCTCATCAGAATTCACTAGTTTAGATTTTACCTCTTCAGACTTTGTAGAATCCGTCTCTTCTGGTGCAGAAATTTCAACTATTGGTTGATTTTCCTCTTCCTTGACAGGTTCTTCTTCAACCTCAACTTCTTTGGGTTCCAAAGTCTTACCACTTTGTAAAGCAACTATTTTGCAGTGTTCCTTACACAAATTCCTTGGATTTTCCGTGTCACTCGACAAGGCTCCTTACGGTCTATTACGAAGCTCTACAGCTAATTGACCTACTTTGGTTCTCCAAATTTTCAGTGTTGCTGCTTGAATTTGGATTAAGGCGTCATTCTTTGCCATGTACGCCTTAAAAAAATTCTCCAAATTGTTTAATGGTTCATCTTGTGGTGGTTTTTGAACTTGTTGATTGAACCCTTGGGGTTGATTTGATCTATGCTGCATGTAGTTGTTGTTCGATCCTCCTTATTGGTTACTCCAAGAAAAGTTTGGATGGTTTTGCCATGAAGGATTATAGAAGCTGGACTGTGGTCCTTGTCCAGTTCTATTCTGGTATTGATTCCTTACATAGTAAACAAAATCAAGATTTGATGGACAATTCTCGAAAGAATGACCGTCCCCAAAATATACGTAGGAAATAACATGAAAGTGACTCTGTGGCTAAGCTGCAACATGATTTAAACCATTAGTAGTAAACTATTTCAACATTGAAGAGATAGAAGATACCTGAGCTAAGAGTGAAGTGAGGGCACTTTGGCCATTGGTAGTTGTTACTGGATATTGTCTCGATAAGAGAGCACCATTCGTAGAAGCATCTACCACCAACCTTGTGTGTGCATTGAGACCATTATAAGATGTCTCCAACTAGATACAATATAGAATCCCGTGGTGAGGGTATCTATGAAGCAAATCCTTGAATCTTTCCCATGCCTCATATAAGGATTCATCATCCATTTGTTGAAAAGTGGTGATCTTATTTCGTAGCTTAGCATTTTTGCTAGGTGGGAAACACTTTACCAGAAAGCGTTCAACTAATTCTTGCCAAGTAGAAATTGAATGTGGTGGCATTGAATTAAGTCATGCTTATGCTCAATCTCACAACGAGTATGGAAAACCTTCAACCTCAATGTGTCTTCAGTTACACCGGCTATCTTGAAGGAATCGCTCACCTCCATGAATAATCGAAGGTAAAGGTGTGGATCTTTTGTGGGCATTCCACTAAACTAACCATTGTTTGAAGCATCTGAAACATCACAGGCTTCAATTCAAACTACGGTGCCTCGATCTCTGGTCTCCTAATTCCCAGATTAAGTTCATTAAAATGGGGCACATAATTTTGCTTTATAACTCGATCCCTATCATCAGCAATAAGGATTGGATTATGAGAATTAATGGCTCAATTTTCTTGAGCATCATCTTGATTTTCAAGGTCCATTTCTATGTCTAGTCTCTAAGCTAGTCTTTCTTGGATTCTTTGTCGAAGTGTCCACTCGATTTTAGGGCTTATAGGAAGTAAATCGATGATTCATTCTATGCTTATAAACACCTAAAAGTAAATCACAAAAAAAATTACAATTAAAAGAATAAAAATAAATAAACCAAATTGCAAGAAATAATTTCACAAATAATTATTAAATTAATAGTCCCTGACAATGGTGCTAAAAACTTGTAACGTGTAGGTTTGTGCAAGTGTACATAGTCATTATCAAGTAATAAGTAAGTGAAAGAGTTATTGTCTCCATATGGACTGTATCTACTAATCAAATAATTACAAAATGATGAATTTACAAGTTGGTAAAGAAAACACAATAATTTTGAAGTGATAGATGTTAAAATTAAATTAATTA
>CM025153.1:14063755-14074888 GCA_013467495.1 Gossypium gossypioides
AGTCATGATCTATAGCGGCGTTTTTGGAAAAAGTGCCGCTAAAAGTCATGATCTCTAGCGGTGTTTGTGGGAAAAGCGACGCTATAGATCATGATTTATAGCCGCGTTTTAGGTAGTAGCACCGCTAAAAGTCTTGATCTATAGCTGCGTTTGTTGTAAAAGCGCCACTAAGGGGCATGACTTTTAGCTGTGTTTTTGGACCTTTAGCGGCGTTTATTTCTAAAAACGCCGCAAAAGTTAGCGGCGTTGTCAATAGTGACAATTTTTGTGGTGCTACTAAAAGCACCGTAAATACTTTTAGCGGAGCTAAAAAGTGCCATTAAAGGCCTAAAAATCACCGCTAAAAGCCTGTTTTGGTGTAGTGCTCTGAAATTAAAGTATTAGTAGCAATGTAAGAAGAAAATGCCCTTATAGTGGATTGTGAAGAAACAACCTCTATGGCGAATTCTGCACCGAAGGTTTTTATGGCACACATAAGATGGGCTACTCCTGTGGCGTAATCTTGAAGGGCTTCCAATGATGAACCATGAATGACGCTCTTGCGGCGGACTCTGTGCTACTTAATTGGCGTATCCTATATTGTCCTTAAATGCGAACACTAAGACCAGTAAGTACGAGTCGTATCCATGGGTATAATAATAAGGTATTTAATATGATTAAGATTTGTATAGATATACGGAATGAAAAAGATAAAGGGATATAATGAAAATATAATCTGGAAATGAATGTAAACATGATACGCTTAAAAGAAAATACCAATCATCTACGTATGGGTCTGTTTTTGAAACTCGATGGAGTCATGACTTAGTGATTAAAGAATTTATGTAAGGTCTCAAAGACACTGAAGGGATGGAAAGAGGGCCTTAGGGTAAGGTATCAAAATGAACATGAGTATAAGAATGACAATAGAGGAAGTAATCATTTAAGGGAAAATGATGAATAAGGGTGATGAGACAATGATTAAAACATCGAATGTAATGCACAAGTATGATTCAGGTAAAACAGTGTTTGGCTCACTATGTTCTTTCAAACTTACCTCTGTGTGTTATGTTTTAGATGGGTTTTTATAAGGTTTTAGCCTAGAGGGACGACGCCAGGACTATGCCGAAGTAGTGGTGTATTGGGCATTATACATATAGAGTAAGCCTGATGGCGGGATCGAGTCTGAGTTGATACATTTTTATAGAAACCTTTTTTACGGGATAGCTATATTAGGCTAAGACCTCAAATTGGTTGTAGTTGTAACAAAATTCTTAATGTTTGTTAGTAAGATTTTTTCATTGTTTATACTTGCACATTTTATTAAAGATATTTTAAAGTTGATAAGTTGTATTCAATTGTAATTTGTACAAGTATAACTATGTTTTAATTGTATAAGACCGGTATTGTCCAAGATCCAGGTTCAGTTTATCAGGTTGAGTTTGTGGCGTTACAAGTTTGGTATCATAGGCTAGGTTTAGTCGGTTCTCAGATTATGATAGATTAAAAAGCCCTGTATGCATAATGTGCTGAGCTTGATAGTGTTCCTCAGGTATGATAGACTCTACTTACCTTGAGATTAATACATCTGTAATGACTTAATGAAAAAGGGTTAATGATGAACAAAGAAACCAAGGAAAGGTAAATGATTGCTCCATTAATAACAAGGATGTTGTACCAAAATGGAAGACAATAAAAGAAAAGTACAAGGCAAGACAAAATAAAATTTTAGTTTCCTCATTTGATGGGCTGGTTGGCGGGTTCAATAGAGATCTCATCTGGTTAGGGGTGACATTCTGGGTTTTGCTCCACGTTTGCTAAGTCCCCTTCATTATCTTCAGCTACGGGTATAGTAGGGGTGGAAAAGAGAACTGATTGTTTCCACTCTCTTTGGAAAGCCTCCCACTCTTTGCCCTTAGGATTGTAAATGTCAAAGCTGAGCGATTCTATAGAGATATCCTTTAGACAATTGAAGTCTACCTTGCTAAGGTCTAGAGGACCAACGACCACTTGGGCGTGCAGGATAAAGTTTAATTTCCACTCTGGTAGAGCCTCAACAAGGTTCTTTTGAGTATCTTCCTGGTACTTCTTAAAGGTTTCCCCATGAGATTGGTGCAACCTCTCCAACTCTGCCTTATGCCTCTCCTCTTGATCTTTGGACCTCTTCCCGGAGACAGATTTTCCATCCTTTAAGTGGTTGATCTTATATTTCAACTGATTATTTTCAGTTTAAACATACAAATACTTGCTCTTTAGAGTCATGAGCTGAGTAGATAGCCTTGCAATCAAACTACTTGAGTTTTGGTATTTCTAGCAGAGTTCAACCAAACTGTCTTCATTAGATTTCACAAATTTTTCCAAATAGGCCATTCTACTATTGTAGTGCCTACTAGCATCTCTCGAAGCCTTGCCTCAAGGACCATGTTCGAGAGATGAGATCTTTGAGACTTGAGCCATGAAAGATAGAGGATCCTCTAAAGGACGGGATACAAGATAAAAACAAAAGGCCTCTTTTAACTGTTGGGGCAACAAGCTTAGTTGTTGTTGAAGAATAAAATTGAGAGGCATGAGAGAGGGTACTGATTCTATAAGGTAGTGCCAAGGAAGTTACTATCTAATTCTGTAATGGCTGCTTCCTGTGCTGGAGGAGGAAGGACAGGTGATTGAATTGGAGGGCTTGTCTCTGAGGGATTCTCTAATGTAGTGGGATTAGGAATATGTCTAGGAGAGCATGTATAAGGGACGGAGCCTTCAGGCACTGAAGGAATCTGAGTAGGAATTGGGACTGAAGAAGAATAAGTGATGGTTGCAACTCGTTTCTTGATTGGTTTATGCCTCACTAAGGGTGGGCATTCGCAGCTTCCAGATTCTTGAGTACCCTCAGTTGATCTGGCCATTTTCCTTGCTACTATTTTTTGTAGTGGTGTAGCAGTGGTCTTTTCTTGACCACAAGTCCAGTTAAGAATTGAAGAGGTATCCATATCTTAAGGCTGAGGACGTGATGAAGATCCTGTACCAGCAATAGGCGAATTAACTTGATTAGAAGATATAATTATCCAATTTCTTGGGTGTGGATTATAGATACGATAAAAGTATGATGGAGGTTCTTTCATGTGCCCTAGTAAAATGTGTGTTAATTTACTATTTGAGTTATATGGCCAAGCTTTGAGGGCAGATGGCACAGAAGGATCAATTCTATAATGGGTGGAAAAAGTTGGATGTAACCATTTGGACTTAGGTTTTTCAAACAATGCTGGAACACATTTATGAAAAAAGCCAACTCCACTAAATCAAGTATACGACTCCTTTTTAACCTTTGGTGTTGCTTTTTAGCCATATGAGCATCCTCAGACTAGCATATGGCGCAGACACTTTCTTGAGGAAAGGACCATTTGGTTGGGAAACCAAAACCAAAACTTAGCTTGCTTACCACCCTTATGTACTTGTCCTTCCTTAGGTGAAGATTGGAGATCTGATTTTAATGAGGGTTCATAGTTGAGCCGTAAACTAAAGTAAGCACTGCCAACAAAAGCTCCAGTTCTTTGTATTTTGAGTTGGTAAAATCTCTAGAAGACACCTAGTAGTGGACGCTTCTTGTGTATGCAACAGTTGATGAAAAACGCCACTAATGTCCACCAAGATATGGCTGATAATTGACCTAGTGTAATCCCGTAACTGTTGAGTACAACACAAAAGAATGGGTGGAGAGGCAAATGGAACCTAACTTCCAATAGATTTAGTGGTAAGATGAAGCCCAAAGAACTATCACTTGGATGACACCGATTAAGAAGTTTGAAATCGTAAGTAAACTTTAGGTTTTGGAGACCTCCAGCTCTCAGGTAACAATTCATTTCCTCTCGAGTTGTGGTGCAGTAACAAATCTGGGTCTCCACGCATGGTGAAGTTTCATGAGCGACGGATCGGTTGGTCTGGTCACGGCCCCTTCCTTTGATGGTGGTTTTTCTCATATTTTGGGTTTAAATGTTAAAAGATGAAAGAAGAAAGAAGAAAGAAGAAAGAAGAAAAGAGTTATATTTGAGGAAAATCAGGAACGAAAGATGAAGATTACATGAAAATTCAGTAGAGGAAATTTAGGGTTTTAAATGATTTTGCAAAGTAATCGATGAAGTGTTTGAGTGTCCATTTTATAGAAACAAACTTGCTCGAGAAGTTTATTTCAAAAGGGGCTATTCAACTTCTCCAATGTAAGGTTGACATCTATCATAATAGGGTAAAAGTAACATTTGGAAAATTCATGGTAACGGTTAAAATTCGAAAGAACCTAACTCTTGGTATGTGCCTAACGGGAAGATCAACCGTCAGGTATACAAGTGTAAGTTTTCAAGTTAGAAATTTTGAGGATGAATTTTTTTGTTAAGGGGAAGCGGGTTGTAACACCCGGTTTTGGCAGAATCTAAAATTGGCAGGTAAACCGAGTACTACTTTGAGTGGTGTAGTGCTATCCTCCCAACTAATGCTCTTGGTGTGTAAAACTAGGTGCGTAGCAGGCATTGGATTATTACAAGGAATTTTCATTGAAAGGATGAATTGTTAAGGAAATGAGCTTGGTAATGTATTATGGAAAAGTAACCGGGTTATCACTGAAGAGTATGGTACACCAAGTTTGGTTAGTCATAATACTGGTTATGTTCAACCAGGGTGGTTACAAATGAACGATGAAATTACTATATATATATATGTTGGGTTTTCATACATGTTTCTTTACAACTGTAAATCACTTGTACGATAGATTGAATAGGATTATGACACATGTCAAGTTTCCATAGGGACAAATGTTGTATATCTCGATAATCAGGATTGGGAAAGGGGAGTGTTTCTTCTTCCTTCTTTAAGAAGTCTTTTTGTCTAGCTCTAAAGGAACTTAGAGTATTTTCTTTTTTTACTTAAGCTAAAGGTAAGATTTTTGACCCTCCATATTATGTTGTGAAAGAATAAATCTGTTAACTTAGTAGACCCGTAAGATGGATGATATAAGGCTCTGCTTGGGGATCTCTAGTGTTAGAAATGATAGTAAAATGGGGTATTTGATTTTATCCTGATGAGTTTCTGTGTTTTATAGCAGTAGTTGCTATTGATATTACAAGGGATGTCTGGATATGGAGTTTGAAACTGTTGTCGGTGAGAATCAAATGAGTCCCAAAGTTGACTCCTGTGTGTGTACACACTTTAAACACGTTCTTTGAACGATATGCCCATGGCCATCGCACCATATTGTGTAAGACCATAGTTGGTGGGCTATGACATCATATGAAAAGAATTAACGAAAGGTTATTACCTAATAGGGTTCTCTGCGTGACCTGTAATGATGAGGGGAAAACCTCATGAAATGTATGTATAGGCGAATCCTTATTGTGAACACACCAAAAAATGGAAGCCCTTGTGGCAATCTATGAAATGGATGTCTTTGTGGCAATCTATGAAATGAAAGCCTTTGTGGCATATCTGAAATGGAAGCCTTTGTGGCAAATCTGAAATGAAGCTTTCATGGCATTCTCTGAAAGAATGGGCCTCATGGCAACCATATGAAGGGAACGCCTTTGTGGCAGATCTCGAATGAAAGAAATGGAATGGACAACGAACTCTAAAAGAATGAAATTTTTGGAGGACTTTGCAAAAAAGGTTTGAAAGGCAATCTTTGAAATTAAAGTCCTAGTAGCAATGTAAGAAGGAAATGCCTTTGCAGCGGATTATGAAAAAACAACCTCTATGGTGAATTCTACAAATAAGGTTTTTATGGCACACATAGGATGGGCTTCTCATGTGGTGTAATTTGGAAGGGCTTCCAATGATGAACCATGAAGGACGCTCTTACAACGAGCTCTGTCTTATGTAATTGGTGTATCCTATATTGTCCTTAAATGCGAACAGTGAGACCAGTAAGTATATAACGTATCCATGTGTGTAACAGTAAGGTATTTAATATGATTAAGATTTGTATAGAGATAAGGAATTAAAGAGATATAGTGAAGTAATGAAAATGTATTCTAGAAATGAATGTAAACATGATTTGCTCAAAATGAAATACAGATCATCTGTGTATGGGTTTCTTTTTGAAACTTGATAGAGTTGTGGCTTAGTGATTGAAGAATATAGGTAAGGTCTTAAAGACACTGAAGAGATGGAAAGAGGGCCTTAGGGTAAGGTATGATAATGAACGTACGTATAAGAATAATAATTGAGGAAGTAATCATTAAAGGCAAAATGAATAATAAGGGCGATGAGACGATAATTGAAACATTGAATGTAACGCGCAAATAGGATTAAGGTAAATAAGTGTTTGGCTCACTAAGTTCTTTCGAACTTACCTTTGTATGTTATGTTTTAGGTAGGTTTATTTAGGGTCTTAGCCTAGAGGGACGACCCTAGGATTGTGCCGAAGGAGTGGCATATTGGACATTATACATATTGAGAGAGCTTGATATCATGATCGAGTCTGAGGTTATACATTTGTATAAAACGTTTTTTGTGGGACAACTATATTTTGCCAAGGCCTGAATTTTGTCATAGTTGTAAGAAAATTCTCAATGTGTGTTAGTAATATTTCTTCACTATTTATACTTACATATTTTATTCAAGATATGTTAAAGTTGATAAGTTTTATTCGATTGAAATTTGTACAAGTAGAACTAAGTTTTAATTATATAAGATCAATAATGCCTAAGATTCAGATCCGATTTATCAGGTCGAGTTTGGTGAGTTACGTTTCGACCCTTAGGGCTCAATTTCATTTGATTTGCATGTTCAACTGTATGATTACAATTTTTAATTTGCATTTAATCACAATTCATTCTAAAGATACCCTTATTAAACTAACTCGAACTCAGACAAATACTCAAATTGTCCAACGAACACACCAAACTGGCACCGAAGTGCAGCATCGAATAAACTGGAGTAAGGGAAACTGACACGTAAAGTGCATACTGACGTATGAAGTGCATTTCTGGCACACAAAGTGCATCCTTGCACACGAGGTTCATCCTGGTGCATAAGCACAAAGCCTGTACACAAATCAATCCTACGACATGCCAACTATATCCGACTTAGCCCAACTAGTTAATAGGGTATCAATATTCATTTCCTTTTTACAATTTAGTACATGTATCATATCTCAATCATTTTCATCATCACAATCCAATTCAATAGCATTTCACATATATTCATGACCGGTTGCGCTCGTGTGCATTAAGACAACGAATTTATTCAATAATTTGTAAAGCTCGATTTTACTACAAGCGTATAGGTAAGTTGTAATATTTATAGTGTTACAATGAAACATTAAAGTATTTCAAGGATCGAACCCAAAGGAGTCAATGATTTAATGATTTCTATTAAAAATTACATGTAAGAAAGGAGTTTAGCTAGTTACTCACTAATTGCAATAGTACGGAAAATAATAAACAAAGATTTTTAACACTAATTTATAAATTAACTACCCTAAGGACTAAATTGCAAGGTGTAACAGCCTGTTTCCAGTGGTGTCAGAAACTATGGTTTCAAGACCACAATTCTGACGAGTGATTTATTATTTTAATATTTATTTAATGTCTAGGGGATTGTATTAGGGTCGTAATAAAGTTTTGTTGAGAAATTTTGATGTTTAAATGGTTAATTAAGTAAAAAGGACTAAATTGTAAAAAGTGTAAAAGTTGAGTTCTATTAGTTAAAGGGTTCAAATGGCTATGAAAGTTTAAATTTATGGACTAAGATAGTAATTATACCATCCTTAATGTTAGTGGAAAAATTTGGATAGGTTTTATTGAAATTTATTATTATTATAGTAAATTGGTAAACAAAGCTAAAATAAACTAAGAAAAAGATATCGTCTTCCCCATTTCTTCTTTGCTTCGGCGAATACACCATTGAAGGGGGAAGAGTTTCAGTTTTGAATTCTTCACTGCATGGTATGATTTTGTGCCCCATTTTTATTGATTTTTATATTTTTGAGTTCGTTTTAGCTTAATTTAGCTAGCTCGGGGGTTAATTTAGAAAACTGTTAAAGGTTGATGGACATTCCATGGTTGTCTTATAATTTTGTAATTTTGTAATTTTGTAATTTTTCATAAATATGAATTATGGATTAAATTGAATACTAGAAGTACTTAATTGAGTGAAATTATTTATTTAGATCAAGATAAACTACAATCAGACTTAAATCGAGGAAAAGCTAAAGCTTTGATTTAGTTTGACTTTACTTCTACGACTTTAGTTATCGAGGTAAGTTCTTATGAACTATGATCATTTTAATGTTAGCTAAATTGACTATTTGCTATGCTATTTTAATATAAATGAATCTACATATAAATGTGTCCATGTTATGATGAATTGACGGATAACGAATCCCGGTTGAACCTTAAGAATGCTTAGGATACAAATGACATGTTATTAAGGATTTCATATTTCGAGTGCTGGTCTTGAATGTCCTACCGATGGCTAAGGTCCTGCATTTGTTGTGGATTCTCCAAAGCTCATGTGAGCAAGCCTATTGCACAGCTGATGTGAGCATTGATGTAAAGGAAAGGTTACGGTTATATAAAAAGACACACTATGTGTGTGAGTATTCCCGAGTATCTAATGCAATTTTAGATGGTTCAACGGGTAAGAAAAGGAAATGAAATGGTAAGTATGCAAATGGAATGAATCATGATCTTATGATAACATTGATGAATTAAATGATGTGTTTATATATGGTAAACTACATATCTTATGGTTAAATTTATTTGTATCATGGACAAGTGTACTAACTTGTGAGTTTGATGATGTTGTTTAGGCTTATACTAAGCTTATGACATTGATAATGATTTATGCTTAATCTATGAATTATATAAATGCAATGGTAAGTTATGTTTAAGTTTATATGAGCTTACTAAGCACTTGTTGCTTATATAGTTACTTTCCTTTGTTTTATAGATTATCGGATGCTTAATCGGTTGGAAGCTCGTCAGAGACCTACCACACTATCCAGCAACCATTTTGGTAGTTTTTGAGTATTTTGGCCAAGGTTAATAATGGCATGTATAGGATCTTTGTAACGTATGCTTTGGTATGTTTAAGCTTTTGAAGTTATGTTGGTTTGGTGCACTTTAATGCCTTACCAAGTTTTGTCATATTGGTCACTTTTAAGTGCTTGTAAATAAGGTTCTTTTGGTATGTTTTGATGGCTTGCAAATGTTCATGTGTGATAGTTAATTGAACTAGGTTATTATGCTTGGGAATATGCAATATTCACTTGTTTTGGTAAGTGATGTTTTGATATATTTGTGATGCCTTTGAATGACATATTGGTTAGATGAATTAGGGTGTTTGAAATGGCATGTTTATGTGTGTTTGAATGATGTTTGAATCTCTTGAATGTGAGCCCAAATGGTAGGAATGGTTAGGTATGAATTGGACTTGGAAATTGCTTGATTTTAGGTAAATTTTGGGTTCAAACGGCCGTGTGAAACACACAGCCTGATGACACAACCATGTGTCATTTGTAAAATTTCTTAGTGTTTCAAGTCAGTGAGTTGCACGGCCTAGCACACGTCCTGTCACACGGCCGTGTCTGGCAACTCAGAGAGTTACACAGTCTAGCACACGACCTACGACACGGGCTGGGACATGGTCTTATGTCCCTTTGGTTGAATGTTACACGGCCTGGGCTATTGGCCACACGACCATGTGACCTTTATTTTCCAAATTTTTCAATTTTTTCTTAAAACTTCTATTTTGTTTCAATTTAGTCCTGAATTGCTTCTAAGCTATTTTTAGGGCTTCGAAGGCTCGGTTTAGGGACAAAATGCATATGATTGATATGATTTTGAATGAGATTAATATATTTAATAGTATGATGTTAAATGATTTTTGATTGATCGGTAATGCTCTGTAACCCTAACTCGGTGACGGAGATGGGTTAGGGGTGTTACACAAGGAATGTAAAACTAAGGGACTATCCAACAAATAAATACTGATGGTTGGTTGATTTCAATGTAGGTCATCGATCCTCGAACAAGGGACTTAAATTGCTTAAATTACTAAGTGACTCTATTTTATCTTCCAATCTCAATCTTACTGACTTAGACAAATTAGGTTCAGTTTATCTTCCAATCTTACCGATTAATCCGGGACTAATGAACGGGTGCACGACAAGATTACCCTCTGACTGCCTTCAGAGGAACTAACATCCAGAGTGAGAATACTACATAAAAGATATAAAATAGGCGATGACCACAAGTATACAGGTTAGGTTGTAATATAGTTACAACGAAGTAGTCAAGTATTCCGAGGATTGTACCGAAGGGAGGCGAGTGCTAAATTAATTCTAACCTAAACATAAATAGATTTAATTAGTACTTTAAATAAATCATATTATGATAAAATATAAATATAAGTTTTTGGGGCTTTATAAATAGAGGAACAAAATAACATAAATGAAAAGAACTTCAGAAAACTAATTTATAAACACTATCAAATCTACCTATAAGTGATTAGCTCGCTTTGGTGGTAATAACTAATTCGTATTTTGGGTTTCTATTCAATCAACTAGTCATTAAACTAGTAGGATCTCTCAATCTTCCATGAAACTAATGAGTCGATAAAAACTACTTATCTTTTGACCTCACAATGTAGACCGGTTTGGGGCTAAGGTGTTCACAGATAGACCATACCAATTTTGAGTTAAATCCCACCTAAATGACTTCATAGGGTCGTCAAGCCTAGGGTTTAAGTTCTTTGTCTACCAAAAAACTGATCCATTAAGAAAACCTTACATAGTAATCAGTTAATCACACCTTCACTCGCTAATCCCTCATAAGAGGAATAATTCCTCATGGATCTCATGAAGACAATAATCTTGACAAATAATATATGCATAAAGAATAAATCAAGAGTAAGGTTTAAAGAATCCTGAATTGTATTGATTGATGTAAAAGTAGAATCCATAAGATTTGGTTTGAATCTACAAATCAGCTTCTCCGAATAACAAAAAATAAACAAGAATTGAAATAAACCTAATGTGTAACAACCTGTTTTTCAGTGGTGTCGAAAACAGTAGTTTCGGGGCCACCAAATTCGAAGAATAAGCTTGTAAATATTATTATTTAATATTTACAAGTCAAATATGGTTTTAAAAAGGTTTTTGATTTGATAATTTAT
>CM025153.1:14125936-14136648 GCA_013467495.1 Gossypium gossypioides
TCGACAAGAATTTTATTGAAACTGTATGATTTTAAGTTAAAAAGGGTATGTAAAAATGTGTAAATTTTCATGTTTCCAGGCGTCATTCACGCAAGCCTGGCAGAGTCTGGCTTGGTCCTATCATACAACTTTTAAGTCACCCTTGTCTCTGCATACAATGTAGTATGCATAAGTTCAAAGGAACTTAGTGAGATTCTTTACAATGTTAGACATAATAGACTCTAAATTTTCTGGTAATAAAGATAAAATTACATAATCAAAACTCCCTAGTCGTTTTAGAAGATTTAGTGGTTTGGCTAACATGGCCAACACCATGTGTTCCTTAACTTGATCACTTGGGGCCTATAGTTGGCAAACATATCCGCTATTTTAGCCACAATTGTGCTCTTCCAATTAATAATTTCTTCCGGGACTTGACCCTATTCATCTAAAACTCAAGGTTCTATCTCACATTTCCTAGTTTGACTCATTAAATACGACCATATCTGGAACTATATATATATTGTGTCTACTATTAGCGATTTAGTAGGGATCACGCCATAAATGCATATCCTGAACTTGAACTCTTTATTCCATACTAAACTAGGTATGAAGTGATTGGTTCCCCCTAGCAATCCACTTCCTATAACATAACCTATAAATAGATCCCCTTTTAAAAGAAGACTGGTGACCCCATTTGTGACCCCAACAATCCTCTTATTTTGTAAATTCTTGACATACTCTCCTTCNTAAGATAAATCTTTAGCGAAATTCCTTCTTAAAGAGTCCTTAGTAGACTTCCCCCATTTTTCTAAAGACTTCTTTACCCAAGACACTTAGAATTTAAACCTAAAGAATTGTAACGCCCTCCACCCAACCCAATTCACCTGATCTGGATCTCGGGTGTTACCACACAAAACTTTATCATTTAACAAAAACAATTTACAACTTTTTACTTCTTTAAAACATGTTCCATGACGTTTTTATTGAAAAACTTATTATATGAAAACAAGGGAAGTATCTTACAATAGTTTGTTACATAAATCTTAATACAAATCCTTACACAATAGAAATTTATCAAAAACAGACTCGAAAGGGTGTATTCCCAGAATACGCCACAATTCCACTGTATGCATAATAAGTCACTTCGCCACCAACTTGGCGCACTCCTGACATTGTCCCTCAAGGCGAACACTCTTCTCAAATACCTAAAAAGAATTAACAAATCTTGTAACTACAAGAGTACTTAGTGAGCTCATAACTATATATTGATGGATGCTTTTCAATCTTGTACAAACTACTACAAGTCAACTATTACTTTGCATCATTTACTTCAGCTAATATCATATAGTCTTATCACTCCCATATACGCTAGTTATCATTCCCTCATTATACTTGATTCTTTATATCTAATTAACTAAGGAATCCTTCCGCTCATTTCGGAAATCTCTTGTCCCATACTACTTTCTTAACAGAATATACTTTCTTAACAGTTGTTCACTAACATTTATCACGGGCGGATTCTCATATATGTTTGCTGAATACTTACGCAGAATTTAATACCATCAATTCAAACTCAGACAACCCCTGATTCAATACCACCTATTCATACTAATAAATCATTACGTAGACCATTCAATTGCACTCCACATCATGCTATATCAGAATCCCATAATTCAAGTTAGCATTAACTTAGATTCAGAATAATTTTAGAAGAAGATACAATACCACTCACTTTTCATACTTGGAGATCATAATGACAGATACCCTTCTAAACGTACGGATACAGATCTCTTTTCATTGAAACCCTTGAAACTTATTTTCTCTTAGTCCAGAACATACTGATACTATATATTAGTCTTACTTATTATAGAACTAAAAGAATTTACTCATATATTACAATAGAGATAGACATTTAGATTCATATCTTACCACACATCCTTGACAATTTACGTCACATAGGCCTAACATAACATTCCACAGAGACAATCATATAGAGTATGCCACCGACGCGTTCCATTCAGAATTTTCCATAAAGGCATCCCTTTCAAAATGCGTCATAAAGACATTCTTAGCTATCGTGTTTACGATATGAATTTTTCTAAACTCACATTACGTGAGGTTTGTCCATCATCATCTTGGAACATGCAGAGAACCCAATCAGGAAATCACCATTCATTAGTTCCTTTGCAGATGGTGCCACGACCATGACTTTTCCTTCAGACTTCATATCAGAGTTCGTGTTTTCAGTCTCGGCAAACTCCATCAGACACCATCGTGATGAACAAACATAGACTCCCTTGACAGACTCTTCAAGCACTAATACAATTTAAGTTCAACATTTAATTTACTAACATACACCCAATAGAACACACATCTCATAGCATACATCCCAGACATATACAACCATACTTCAACAGTACAATACTCAAACACCACTCATCACATACTTGAACTTATTAGACTCCATATCAAATGCACACAATAACCTCCGTAACCATTCATACATTCATAGATATTCTTTAGTAATCATTCATATAGTCGCATACATATCATATTCATGCTACACATTCCATGGTTTCGGATTCATAGTTCGATCAATTTTATACAAACATACTTCGGTATGAACAATATACATGCAAGAGTCAGTGTATAAACTCACATGATTCTCACCTACTGCAGTTTAAAGCTCCAAATCTAAATATCCATCACGAACCAACAACAACCATTGCTTAGAAACATAATTTCATTATTACTACTCTTATTCATGCAAATTTCTTATCATATCAATTGTTGACAATCTTATGCAAAAACTTTATTCTTATAGCTTACTGTTCAATTACCACATACAGATTCACTCACTCAGAATTTAACATGCAAAATTGAAATACTTACCTGATGTGAAATAACCACTGATCATAAAAGGACCATAGTTTCTAGATCATCAATGTAAGGCACATTCAGACTTAAGGAGAGTTTTAATAAATACCTCTGAAGGAAGAGAAAGAAGAAAGAAGAACCCCCTTTGTTAGAACTCATCTCTCACATATAAATATAACTTAACTTACTTAGTGGAATTTAACAAATGTCATATGTTTCAGTACTTGCCTTCTTAATGGCCTACAGTTTCCAAGATAAATATTAATAAATACCTTGAAATATCAATTATTGAACTTGGAAATCTCGTTGATTTCTAACCAAGTTACTTAAAGCATAACTAGCATAGTATTCTAGAAAAATCAGGCGTACCGTACCTTTGGCGAATAGTCATTATTTCTCTTTTATCTCTTAACGCGAACGTCTTCTTAATATAGCAGAATATCATGAAATAAAATTCTTACTAACTTATGTGGCAGTTACTATATGCCTACACATATACACCAAAATGATCATTTGGGTGGATAACATGCTAGACAAACTGTTTACTGCTATACACACAAAACTTTACAATTGCTAGAATTAGGGTGTTGCAAGAACCATTTAGCTACCTCATTGAAATTGATGGTTTACATGCCAACTCTAGCTGACCCTTAATGCCGGATACTTATTTGTAACTTTTCTGAAGGAAATACCCCTTTATTTCACATATGCTCATGTTCTAAGTTGCACCATGTTCATCTTGTCAACCTACTCGCCATGTGAGTCATATTGTAACTCCCTAATTATGTATTGATAAAATTCTTGCTCGTCGTCCTGGCGGACTCCATTCCACCATAGGATGTACCTGTTCACCATTGGTTCATGTTATGTCTACCTATGGACTTTTCATTTTGAAGAATCAGTAAACCTCTTCCGAGGTGTCGCCTTGAAGGACCTATATACCATTTACATAGTGTCATCTCAAAGGATCTATCAATAATTATTGTCACGATGTCACTCTATAAAGCCAATAGTCCATCATCACAATGTTGTTCTATAGAACTAATAGATAACCATTCAACAATGTCGCCAAACTCCTTTAAACCCCTTTCGTCCGCTCATTCCTCCATTACGCCAGTTTTCCCTATCCCATCTACCCCATCAAATTGATTTCCTCCATACTCCATACATAATAACCATGCGTTTCACACAAGTCATTGCATATTACTAACATACAATACGCTATTGACTAGAACACTAATTCGCAATCATTCGACAACCAATGATCCTACTAACAGCTTACACATAATCTCACTATATTATGCATACACAGTATGTCCAAACATATTTTCATACATAACATTGAGTTCAGACATATTCATAGCAGACATAGACACAGATCATTCAAGCATCTCAACATTATTAACCACCTAAAGGTAGAGCATAAAATCTCACCTTGAACTTTCGTTCCCGCTAGCTTAGCTTGTCCCAACGCCAAAGCCTCTTCCATCCTAGAAGCAAGCATGATAACCCTATGTCGGTTAAACCAAAAATATTCAAACCTTAAAACCCATAATTTAGCATCATTTAAAGGCTTCCCAAAATTTTCAGAAATCCTTACTCCCCTTTCATTAATCCACGAATACAAAAAGATAAAAAGGCATACCAATTCTTAGGATTTTCTACTTCTAAACTTCAAATCTCACGATCATTGCCACAAAAGAATTATAAACAAAATTGAGAAGAATTGTTTTCTCACATACACATATTTATATACCCCATTTGCACGGTCTCCATAGTCTAAAACAACCATCCATCACTAATCATTATGTCTCCCAATAAGGAATAAGTCGATTCCAACTTAACCAAACCAAAATTAGAACTTATCTAGTTGCCAAACAACCACCAATATTTCCAAGTTTTCCAATAGGACCCGCCAACTTACCATATTGTTCAATTAACTCCTAACTCTACTTTATATTTAGGATTCTATTAAAAATTGGGTGTGACAGAACCTTTGAGGCGGTTTGGTCTCTGGTCTCTTCCTGTCGTGAGCTAGCTGATAATTTCGTAGTTGATCTGTAGGAGATGCCAATGAATCAAATAGAGTCTCTAACTAATGTAAAGTGAATTTAGTAACCTCCTAAGTTCTGAAAAAACTTTAGCCTCACATAAGTGAGAATTTCATCACGACATCCCGAGTTTCCTCATCGTGACATTGCCATTATTTTGTCTCTTGCTCATAAAGAAATCATCACATCACTGTGACGTCATGGGCCTCCTTGTCATGACAATCATGCTCCACCTTGCTTGAAACACTCTACTTTATTGTGTCAAAAAGAACAAGTAACTCTTTTCTTGAGTGAAGCATCGTGGTTTCATCAAAGGTAACATCTCTACTGACCATGGTTTTCTTAGTTTCAAGGCACCATAATTTAAAACCCTTTACACTAGTAGTGAAGCCAAGAAATATACATTTCACATCCCTAGGTTCAAACTTTCCTTCACTAACAGGTGAATAATCAAGGCAACTGAATGCTCTGAGATTAGAGTAATTTGGAGGGTTACCTAACCATAGCTCTTTAGGAATCTTTTCATCCAATGCTCAATATGGTGATCGGTTCACCAAATAACATGCCAGGTTGACGACTTCTACCCAAAACTGATTTCCTAGGCCTATGTTGAGAAGTATGCACTGAACTCTCTCAAGTAAAGTTTTGTTCATCCTTTCTGTGATGCCATTCCACTACGGGGTACCGACAATAATGCAATGTCGATCAATTCCTTGATGCTTGTAATAGTTAATAAACTCAACTGCACAAAACTCGAGTCCATTATCGATCCTCAATCGCTTTACCTATTTCCCAGTTTGCTTCTTTAGTAAAGTCTTCTATTGTTTAAATATCCCAAAGACTTCATTCTTGTGCTTTAGGAAATAAAGTGGTCATCAATAAAGGTCAAGAGATATTTGCCACCTCCTTTGGAGGTGACTTGAGTTAAACCCCATAAATTTGAATGAATTTAATCAAGAGTGTCTTCCATCCTATGTACTACAGAATCGAAATGACTCGTGTCTATTTCCCGTAAATACAGTGTTCAAAGAAATCTAATTTTCCAATTCCTGCACCATGCAGAAGTCCTCTCTTACTCAATACAGTCATACCTTTCTCGCTCATATAACTGAGTTGTATATGCTACAATCGAGTCGAGTCTAACTCTAAAATAGACGAGGAAATTGTTTTTACACCAGTCACTATTGAACCCTACAGAATATATAGACTGTCTGTGTTCTGACCTTTCATCAAAATGATAGCTCCACAAGATACCTTAATGTTGCTTGCCTCGATGATTATTCTATAACCATTCGAGTCTAAAATTCCCAAGGAGATGAGATCTTCTTCAAATCAGGCACATGTCTGACATCTGACAATGTCTTAATAATCTCTTTGTGCATCCTGATCTAAACAGTGCCAGTAACGGTTATTTTACACGGTAAATTATTCTTCAAAAGTACAACTCCACCTTCAATTGGACTATATGTGGAGAACCAGTCCTTGTTGGGACACATATAGTAAGAATACCTCGAATCCATGATCCACTTCAATATAAGCTTAGACCTTTCAGTTGTAAACACCAATAACAAATCATCACCCTTATCCTCGGCAATATTAACATCAACTACCTCAACCTTCTACTTCCCTTTCTCATCATTTTCGACAGCCCTCCTGTTTTTATTTTGCAGCTTACAACATTAACCTAACTTCTTACAGTAGTCACATGTCTTCTCTTAATTCCTTGACTTTGATTTTAACCTAGACCTGCCAAACTTGAATCCTTAGACTGTTTCCTGCCTCTAGTAACCAAAATCGAGGCTTGCCCATTGGACTTGCTACTTGAACCCAACTCGTTATTGAGATTTTCCTTGCTCAACAAGTTACCCTTCATATCCTCAAACAAGAGCTTATCTCTATCAGAAATCAAGGTCTCCTTAAAAGTCTTATACAAAGGAGGCAGAGAACATAATAATAGCATAGCATGATCTTCATCATTTATATTAACCTCGAAAATTTTTAGGTCATTCAAGAGAGTAATAAATTCACTAATGTGAGCCTTAATGGACGTACCTTCAGCCATATGGAACATGTACAAATGTTGTTTCAACACCAATCGATTAGCTAGAGACTTTGTCGTATAAAGGGATTCTAACTTTCTCCATAAGGCAGATGTCATTTTCTCCATAAGCACCTCTTACAACACAATATTTGTGAGGCTTTTAACCTAAATTTTTAGGCTTTTCACTAGTAACGACCTTCTTCAAACCATTTTGAACTAGAATTGTAGTCATCCAAACCTGCCACAAACTGAAATTTGTGATCCCATCGAACTTCTCGATATCAAATTTCATCGTCTCCATCCCTAAACGAGTCAATTGTAGAACCCTAAATAAGCTTTGATACTATTTTTTTAGGAATCAACCCTAATAAACAACGAATAGAAAGAGTAGAGAAGATCAAACACACAAATTTACCTAGAAAAGCTCCTCTGATCTATATGACCAAGAGGATAAAAACCATAGGCAAAGAAGGCTACAACTTTTCACTAATGAGCAAAACAAATGAGAGTACAAGATGGAGATGAAATTGATATTGATGTGCAAATCCTAATCCCAAAAACATGACCCTCTCTCGAATACAAAGTTCTCTTATTCTTTTTTTCCTCTCTTCTATTAGGGTTATAATGGCCCATTAAATAGACTAAGATTAGAGGTCTAATATGACTAGAATATCTCTGGAGTAAACAGAGTTCGACTAGAAGAAAGAGTTTTATTTGATTGTTAAAACGCGGCTGCGTTACTTAAGGAATACGTCACATCATTACGGCGTCACATGCTTCCTTGTCAGGACGTCTCTATCGTGTTATCATGACTTCACATGCTTCCTCTTTGAGACGTCGTCGTCACATCGTTGTGACATCCCATGCTTTCTTATTGGGACATGACCTCTATTTTACAAGAGTTTGTGTCTATCTTCGATGTCTTGATATTGACTCTGATGAATGCCTGCAAAGTGTCTGAAAATGCAAGACACACTCTACAAGTTCAAGCCGGTATTGATAAAAAAGGGGCTAAAACACACTGAAATGGTCGAAACACATCAAAATTTTGATTGAGATGGAACATGGACTATTTGTACCAATTTAGGACCAGAACGGTATGTACTAGGCGATACGACCGGTACTATAACAATTCATTTTTCAATGGTGTCAAAAATAGTGGTTTGAGGGCCACCAAATTCGACAAGTTCGTAAATATTATTATTTAATATTTACAAGTCAAATATGGTTTTTAAAAGATTTTTGATTGATAATTTATGTTCTATAAATGATTTATTTAATTCAAGTAATAAGACGCTAAGGTCAAGTGGTTTTAGAAAATGAGATATCCGGACCTCGTTTCTATAAATCAAAAATATTTACGACGATTCATTAAGGTGTTATTAAAGTTTCGTTAAAAAATTTTAATGTTTCGATAGTTAATTAATTAAAAAGGACTAAATCGTAAAAGAAGTAAAATTTGATCACTATTTGATTTGAGTGATTAAATGGTTAATTGAATAAAGGAAAAGAGACTTAAATGGTAATTAAACCATGGTCAAAGTTTCCAAGCGTTGGTGTTATGATTGAATCCACTAGCTTGTGGATTAATTGTTCTTTTAGTCCTAATTAGTTTAGGATTAAATTGTAAATAAGTTTATTTAGTTGAATTTAATTTAATTGAAGGACCAATTGTGAAATTAAACCTTCCTTTGATGGTAATTATGCCATATATTTATGTGATGGACAATTATGAACATGATTTTGGTGTTTTATTTAATTATTAACCAAGGTTAAGATGGTAATTTGATAAATTAATTAAATTAAATAAAACATAAGTAAAATAATGGTTTTCATGTTCCTTTTTCTTTTAGTTTACAACCAAATGAAGCCATGGATATACCTTGAAGCTTCGCCCAAACTTCCATGTATGCATGTAAGTCCGTTTTAGCCCCATTTCTAATAATTTTTATATTTTTTATATCGTTGCAACTAGGTCTAGCTAGCCCATACCTTCGATTTTGGAACTGTTAAAGATTTTGAATGTTTCCATTGCTAAACCTTGTGATTCTAGATGTTAAATGATGAATTTAGAATTTTTATTGATATTTAAAAGTATTTTTATTAAGTGATTTTTGATGAATTTACCGATTAGGGCCTAAATTGTTAAATTAATAAAAGTACAACGATTTAATGTGAAATTGTTGCACAAATGGACCGTTTTGGATACCATGAACATTTGGCTAAGTTCAATTTTGGGGAAAAATGGTTAACTTCCATGTTTTGGGCTCAGGGAATAAATTGAATAAAAGTAAAACTTTAGGGGCAATTTTGTAAAAATGTCAAAAATGACCAAATTGCATGAAATACATTGTTTTACTACCTAAATTGATAAATTGAATGAAATTATTAATTTAGATCAAGATCGAGTGTAAAATCAAAGAAATAGAAAATTACCAAAATGCCCCTAAACTTTGATATTTCTGCAATTTAGCCAGGTAAGTTAGTATATTTAAATAGCATTTTAAATTGTTATTTTAAATGCTATTATGTTATATAATCATATCATGTCTCAATAGAAAGTCTAACGATGTATCGACAACCCTCAGATAATGAAAAGGGATAGCTTCGGCTATCGAATATAAAAAGGGATGGCTTTGGCTATCGATTATGAAAAGGGATGGTGACGACCATCAACCATGAAAAGGGATGGTGACGACCATCAACCATGAAAAGGGATGGTAATGACCATCAAATAAAAAAAGGGATAGCTTCGGCTATCAAATGTGAAAAGGGATAGCTTCAGCTATCGATTATGAAAAGGGATGGTGAAGACCATTGATTAATGAAAAGGGATGGTTTCGACCATCGAATATGAAAAGGGACGATTACAAATATCGTTTAGCACACTTCGTGCAAGCTTCAGTAAGGATTCCAAATGACTTCAGTACGACAAATATGGAAAGGTATGATGTACTATTGATCAAAGTATCAATATTCATGATTATGAAAGGTATGATTTAAGTGATGCTATATTTATGTATCATATCTTACCATGTGATGATATCATTAAGATAAGTGTTTAATCACTAGCTTGTGATTATGGTAAATGTTCAATATGAACCAAGACATGTGTGTATGAAACTTATTGAAATAGTGTTAAATGGAAGACATGATATGTTATGAAGAATTATAAATCTGATTGAATCATGTTTAAGTATAATAGTTATCCATGTCAAATTCATATAAATTATGTTTAAATGAACTAACATGTGTTGTTGATGTGCTTAGGCTTGCGCCGAGCTACTGGTTGGATTGTATTATGTTAGTTTTAAAGAAATGCATTGAAATGGTATGTGACCAGATGGAAATATGCTTAGATGTATGAAAGGGTGGTAAGAATCGAAGTATTCAATTTCTTATGAAATGGTTTATTGTATAGTTGATTTTAAAAGAGTCATACTTAAATGTACTAGTTTGTGGTTATAATTGATGTTTATGCTCATGTCTTGTATGTTATACAAATGAAACGATTGAGAATAGGTAAATGAAATGGTAAGTAAGTAAATGAAATGGATTACCGTTTAAAAAAGAGAGATATGATTATGTAATTCAACGCATGAGACATTATTATGTTATAAATGGAAAGTGTTCGGGTTGTTAATGAACCTATTCATTTGTGAGACAGTATTTATATAGATTGGTATATCTTAAAGCATTGATATAGGTTTATTCATGACATATAAAGTTCATATTTGAAATGAAATGTTATGTTTAAAGTT
>CM025153.1:14182902-14196683 GCA_013467495.1 Gossypium gossypioides
CGAACCACTTTCAAAGTATGTATTGGGTCTCTAAAGCCCATATTAGGGACTTTATGATGACATATGAAAAATTTTAATTTGGGTGAAATTTTACGACTCAGGTTAATACGTTTTCAAGTGTATGTGTTCCGATAATGCCTCGTACCCTATTTCGGCGTCAAATACGGGTAAGGGTGTTACAAAACAACTATTTCAACAATTCAAAAGTATCCTCAACCGAGAGAAGTTTAGAACCCTTAACCTTGTTTGTTGACACTGTTGAGGTTGAAGACACTTTCTTTCCTTAATGCAAGTTTCAGAGTTTGAAAGAGGTTTACTGAACTAATGTTGTGTTTTAGGGGTTAATAGGGTTTAAATATAATTTATATTTAGGTTTTTTAGGTTAGAACTGATGGGTTTTTAGGGTTTCAGTGTCAGGTCACATCACTAGGTTGGGTATTTTGCTATAGAACTCGACTTAATGTCACGACACTTATTTCCAATGTTGTGACATTCTAAACAGAATATTCGTGTCATGACACCGATGTGCGATGTCTTAAAATCCCCCCTGAAAGTTTAAAATTCCAATTTTGTTGCCAATATTGTGACATTGTTGGGCCAATATTGCGATATCAACTCTATTTTTGTAAAAGTTTTATCTTTGGGGGTGTCGTGATATCATCATCTTGATTTTAAAGTTCCCACATCATTCTAAGTGAACTAAATATTCATAATACCTTAACTCCTAATTTAATATCTCCTACTCCTACATGAAAGTTAATAATAAGTTCAAAAAAACTATACTAATTATACAAAAGATGAAGTTCAATGGCTAAATCTTAAGTTTTATTGTCGGAATCATCTGACAGGCTTTTTGGCTTCTCCATTGAATTTTGATCTTGAGCTTGATCGTCCTGATTGGTCAAGCTGCATCCCCTACAGATTGAGTCTTTCCACTTGTCCTTTGCTCAAGCACCTTTCTACCTTCTTGTATACACTAGACACTAAGTATACCTTCGATCATGGTTGCTAGTGGCACGATAAGATATAGTATGACAATTTTCCACTAAGTACCCAACATGTTCCTCATTTTTAGAAAAAGTACCGCACTTAAACACTTCCACTTTTCCATCAATTTTTATAATTAATTCAATTTTCTTCACATCGATGGTAGACTTGGATGTGTCTAACAAAGGTCTTTCCAACAGAATGGGAATCTCTAGGTCTTCTTTTAAGTCAAGGACTACAAAATCAACATGAAATATAAATTGCCTAATTTTAACCAATACATCCTCTAATACACCTTTCAGGTGTACCAAGGACCTATCAGCCAACTACAATGTGATGGATTTATTTTTCAGCTTCCCTAAACCTAATTTACGATATATAGATAAGTGCATTAGATTTATGTTGGCCCTTAAATAGCATAGGGCCTTCCCAAAGTTAAGCTCTCCTATCTCTATAGGAATTGTGAAACTCCCCGGATATTTAAGCTTAGGGGATATGTTTTTAGTTATTATTGCACTATATGAGGCATTTATATTAATTTGTTCCCCTTTTTTAAGTGTCCTATGCCTAGCCATGATTTCCTTTAAGAATTTAGCTTGCTTTGGAATTCTTTCAATAAGTTCTATAATGGGTATATTCACATTTAGGGACTTGAACAAATTTTAAAAACTTACAAATTTAGCATTGTCCCTTTTCTTCTTATCCTAAATCCTCGATGGGAATTTAATGCTCTTACCACTTGAATTGTTACTTTATTTTAGCTCAGGTTCGTTTGTTTCTTCCTCGATTTTTGCATTCTCTTCATCTCCTTGGGAATCATTCGGAGGGTCATCAATTTTCTCCCCATCTACTTTCTTCGGAGCTGGAACACTTGGGATTTCTATAATTGTCCCCAAGTGGAGCAGAATAGCTTTTGTGTGCTATTTCCCATCCCTTCTAGGGTTGTTCTCAGTGTTGCTTAGGATTCCAGTGTTCCCATGTGTTTGAGGAGAATTTTCCAACTGGCTCATCTAAGCCTCTAGACTCACCATGTGACTATTCAGTTTTTGTTGCATCTAAGTCATCTGTGCTATTAGTTGTTACACGTCACCCCATAATGAATCCATTTCTTCTTTTAGCTCGAGGGTAATTGGCTCAACCTATATACCGCTGCTCGTACTCTCGAGATTTAGCCATATGAGGTGGTTTATAAGGAGGATTTGGTTTGTTATAATTAAAGTTTCCTCCTTCATACCCCATTTATTTTGGATTTGGGTGATCCTTGTAACCGAGATTATATGTATTAGAATAGGGATTTTCGCCCATATTCCCCAAAAATTGAACTCCTGCAGTTGATTCTTAGAGTATTTGTCCCAGGATGGATTTTCACCATTACCACATATTCCATATGGCTCAGATGTGGGTGATTTCTGATTGAAACCAATCTCCAGACGGTTCAAATTTTGAAGAATTTGTTAATATTTATCATCTTCTTGAACTGCCTTTGCCATCAGTGGTCTCATATTATATACAAATCTATTAACGGACCACATGTATGAATTCATGGCCATGTCATTGATAAGCTAACAAGCACTCGCATAAGTTTTTGACATAAAGGTGTCGGTAGATGCTCCATGTAATCCAACCTCAAGTTTTCATCCAAAGAGTTATAGAATATCTACATTTGCAACCATTTAGCAAGTTTGTAGGATAGACACTTACATAGCAGCAATTTAAACCTCTCATATGCCTCGTAAAGAGTCTTCCCTTCAATTTGGTGAAAGCTGGTGATGTTTTACCTTAACTGCATCGTTTTACCTAGCAGAAAGAATTTCGCCAAGAATATGTTTGCAAGTTCCTCCCACGTATCGATTGGTTCTAGAGCCTATGAATCCATCCAAGTCAACGCGTTATCACATAATGAGAATAGGAACAACAGAAGATAAATAGCACCATCAATGACCCCATTAAATTTAATTGTATCAAATAGATGTAGGAATTGTTTAAGATGTTGATTTGGGTCCTCATGTGTTAAGCCCTAAAATTGTAGGCTACTCTGTATCATTTGTATTATTGTTGTTTGATCTCAAAATTGTTCACATTCACAGCTGATCTATTGATACTGCCTTGCACAGCATCCGAAATTGGAATTGTGAAGTCACGTAACATGCAATTCTGCTATGCCATTGGCTCTACAATCTATGGAATTGGTTCTACTGGTGGTATTTGTTCTGGTTGGTCGTCACACAATGAATTTTCATGTGGTGGATTAGCCATTAGTGGATCATCCCTCGGGATAAGAGTTCTTTGTGTTCATCTTAACATGCATTTTGGTTCAGGGTCAAACTTGATCAGATTGCTCTATGCTTGGAGTCATACACTACAAATAAGAAAAACAACTAAGTTAATAAAATAAAACAAAATAAAATTTAAGTAATTAAAACAAACACCATATCTATGAACTTCAGTGTTCCTACTTATCCAACTTAGCATGCAATAAATACTAAAAAAATAGTTTAACACTAAAACCTCCCTAACAACGGCACCAACAACTCGACCATGTCCCAACGTGCGTGTATCGGAGCTTAAAAATGCAATTGAATATCACAATTAAGTGCGGTATCTACAAGTGTACAGGTCAAATTGTAATATAGTAAAATTTACAGTAAAACATTAGGAAATATTTTGAGAATCATACTCAAGGGAGGTTTGTTTAAACTAAATTATTAACACGAAAAACACACTACCTACATCTAAATAGATACTCACGTACTGGTCATATTATGACAAAAAAATAAAGAGATTAATTGTAGAATAAAATAATATATACAATCTAAATACCAAAATATCAATCAATATAAGCAAGCAGAAGGGTGACTCACTTCCATGTTCATGATTAACTTAGATATAGGGTTCTTACTAATTAGATAACAATTAACATGGTTAATACCTTCCAGACTATAACTAGATTAATTGCTCGACTTAACTTACTTATCTTTCAACCTGATAAATTAAACCAGGTTAAATTAAGATGGTGTTAAGCATACTATCCTTTCGGCTTCATCATCCTAAGTTACTTCTTAGAGTCGTGAATTCTAGGGTATAATTCACTTAACCTAATCCAACTAATTAGTTTTGAAAACCTAAATTCAAGTTAATCACTCCCACTTCAGCTCATCAACCTTCCTAGGGTTTTAGTTCATAGTCATTCTAGATGCAATCTCTCCTACCCAATTATCAGACATTCAATTAAACTTAAAATTAAATAAAAGGGAAAAGAATGCTTAGAAATCCAAAGATCTAGAGTTGATGCTTGATTGTTTGATTGCTTGAACCCGCGAATGATGTTGATCTTTGATTTTGTAAAGAAGAAAAGAAAATAACAAATTAAATGAAACAAATGGAAAATAAATTTATATTAAAATCACCAATTATTTAACAATTGAAAAGAAAATATACATCTACCTAAAACCCTATTTAATCCTATTAAAGAATTTAAGAACATAAATCAGAACTCCCTAATCAGATCTTATGAGCTAATATTTATAGTGTTTGTGTAGTATGACCAATTTAGGTCAATTGCAGGTTGTGAAACAAGTTAAATAAAATTGTACAAACAAATTATATAGGCCTCGTCAAGCCGGTCTTGCGACACACTATAACTGATGTCGCAACTTCAATTGGAGAATGCTTGTTCTTTAGGACTTGATGGAATGTCGCAGCTTTGGCTTCTTGATGTTTTGACATCATTGGCAATATGCTCCCCCTTTGGAACTTGGGTTGAATGTCGCAACTTTGGCTTATAGATGTCGTGACATCGTCTTCAATAGGCCACCTCTTAGATTTGTGTCAAAATTTTGGCTAAGTGTTGAGGCTTGCCTATGTAACAGTCCTTGCCTAACCTGATCATCGGGTCTGAGTTACAGAATGCTATGAACATTATCGGAGCAATTACCGATGAAAATACAGAAATTATGTCAATCAAACAAACATTTATAACTTAAACACATTCATAATATGATTCACAACTAAATTCGAGCCTTAACTGATCTTACAAAATCTCTTTTGTTGACCTGAGCATGAATTAGGACAAAATTACAAAGTTTTGAAAATCCAGGGTCGACGTCATGATGTCGCCTCTACACATCGTAACATCACCAAACAGTTTGTCATGTTGTGACGTTCGGCCACTCGACATCGGGACATCACAAACTGTTGCTCGAAGTTGCAACATGAGGAGTTTCTTGTCTCATTGTGGACTCTGTTTTGGTACATTTTAGGCCATTTGGTACCTATTCCATACCAAGCCAACCTTTAGCTCAAATGGTGCTTTGTGCACACTTTCAACATGCATAAAATCAATACAAAAGCATGTCAAACCATTCATTTAACTACTTTTAAACTTCCATTGCAACATTTTCACAACTTTAACAACCACAAACCAATCCAAGCTATACCGATTCATCCAACCTATCTTTAGCTTACAACCATCCAAACTCATCAATTTACTATGACTTATCACATTTAATATACCATTCAATACTTATCATTCAACACAATTTATGTGGTCTCATACATAACCAATTTAGACAACAACATAAATATAAGTTTCCCATAAGGCCAAAAACATATCTAGATATATGCATATACATTAGTTTCAAAATCCAACATCAACCAAGGCTTAACTAACCACTCATTCACAACTAACTCGTATACAACCTACTAGATACAANAAGCCATAATATCAAACTTAAATGAGTGAAAGTCTACCAAGTCAACCAAGGGATAGTGTGATCTTCAAGCTAATCTGACCAACGAATTCTGCAGATAACGATCTACAGAAACATAAAACAACTAGGTAAGGATTTTGAATGTTTAGTAAGTTCATAGGTAAATAACAATAAACTTCCCTCAAATCACAATTAACAGAACATATTAACTAACTACACAACATTCTTATAATCACATTTCACAATGGTAAGATGAGATCATCAAATACGAGTCATAAGACATTTCAATCTGAATAATATCAATTCAATTCATTTCCTTTTTATTAGAATCATCAAATATATATACATCCTTTACATCTTTATATTTACATATAATCATTTAAGCACAACCCTACAACATTTATCCATCATTTAAGCACAACCTTACAACATTTATCCATCATTTCTATTTCAAAACTTTAATTCGATAGCCCTATGAACTATAATAAATAAATTTGCATACACGAGTAACTACACTACACTAGAGGGCACCAAAGTGCTAACAGAGGCACCGAAGTGCAAACCTGTACAAGAGCACAACTAACCCTATTGGCATGTCAATTGTATCATATCCTTTCATATGTTTACTTGGGCATAATTTACTCATTTAACCATTTCTTTAGAATTTAGTCCAAATCCCACTTTGTTGTACCAATTTGTAAATAACTCAAATTTCATATACACATACACAAATTATAAGTCGACTACTTATAACAATTAAATATAATTATACCATATGAACTTGCATGATAAAACTCAAAAACAAGTTAAATCATAGGACTAGTTAGCAATTTTCTTTTTTCCCTGGTTATCCTCGACTCGATTCAAATCTTGATCTATACAATAATTTAATTTCAATTTATCAATTCCAAATATCTTATAACACTAAAATATATGCATATGACATTTTAATTTTGATTTTTGAATTTTCTCTAAAGTTTTTGCATTTTATTCAAATTAGTCCCCAAAATAAAAAATGTCATAACTTTCAAATTTGAGCTTCAGTTTTGAAATTGATCTCAATTCCATCTTTATACAAACCACCAAAACCTATAATTACATAAAATTCATGCTAAATTCGAATTTATTACACTTTAATCCCTATGTTCAAAACTAACTATTTTCACTTTACAATTTAGTCCTTTTTCATTACTAAGCTTAAAATCTAACCATATAACATCAAAAACTTCAAGAATCATCATTGGTAACATTCCAAAACTTTTACAGTTTCACAAGTTAGTACCTGAGCTAGCTAAATCAAGCTCTTGGGACCTCAAAAACATAAAATTTATGAAAAATGGGCCTCAAATGTACTTACATGTTTGGAAGTGTTCAACAATGGCTTCACTATCTCTTTTTTTCTTATTTCAAATGGTGGAAGGAGAAATGGTTGAAGATGATACAATTTTTATGTTTTAAGGTATTATTATTACTAATTTTAACTTAATTATCTACATATTTTTTATTAAATTACACATTAACCGGTCACCATATATATATATTTGGTCTAATTACCACATAAATCCTTAAATAATCACTAATTAAGCTTTATAACTAATAAAATTTAATAACGATTAACTTTTACAATTTTTACAATTTATTACTTGTACCTTAATTAGTCACTAATTCGACAATATTACTTATCAAAAATTCAATTTACCAGTACGATTATGAGCTCAGTTTATAGAAACGAGGTCCCGGTACCTCATTTTCCAACAGCACTGACTTTAGTGTCGAAACACTTGTACCTTAATTAACTATCTAAATGACAAAATTAAAGAGCCAAAATTTAATTAAACCTTATACTAACCTCATAAATATTAAATAACCTAAAAAATGGGCTTCTGAAACCACCATTTCCAATACCACTAGAAAATAGGAGGCCACACATTGAAGTTTCTCGCTTTTCTTGCAATCAGAAGCTTTATCACAGGATAAGAAATTAACCAAAGGAGTTATCCAATTGTCCTTAGAGTTAAAATTATAATCTTAACATGCTAATTTGAAGCTAGGACACTTTTCGTGCTCTAGCAAATTTATTCACCTTCACTTGATTTCAACTATGGAGGCCAACTGAGATAAAGAATTGGCCCAGGTATTTTTGGCATGTAAGTTCCTGTCCACCTAGACTTCCGAAAAATGCTTCAACAAACTTACAAAGGAGTACTAGTTGCCCAAAGTGGATTCTTTAACCTCGAACTCTCCTTGAATCTGCTTGGACACCAATTGAGAATTTTTATGGACATGAAGCTTCTAAACCTTTAACTTCTATGCCCAGCAACGAGTGCTTTGTACTTCGTGGAATTATTTTAGGTGGAAAAGGAAAATGGCATACCATATTGTCATTTATTACCCTTCAGATCAACCAACAAGATACCAGAGCCAGAGTCAGACTTTTCAAATGAACCACCAATATGCAAGGTCTAAGCTTTATTCTTAATTGAGGTTTTCAGTAGGTGGTTCAGATGGAACATTATTATGATCTGCAAAGGGCTCTTTTACAACAAGTGGCTCAGGCTGTTTGGAGGAGGAACATTCAGCAACAAAGTTTGTCAGTGCCTGAGCCTCAAGGTCTTCCACCACAAGAAATCCAACCCAAATTCACTATGTTCTACACACTATTTGATCCTACAGGCCAATAGTCTACTTTCCCTAAAATGATGCAAAAAGGTTGGTCTGACAATACCAAGATCAAGTGAGATTGAAAATATAGTTGGAGTTTTCTTCCAGCTACTACCAAGGCGAAGAAAATTTTCTCAATCTTGGAGTAAATTAGCTCACCTTACTAAAGGGCCCTACTGACATAGTACACGAAAGGCTATTGACCATCCATTTCTTTTATAAATACGACAACTACCAATATCTGAAGCTGCAAAATACACATACAAAGTGTCACTAGGGAAGGGGGATGTCAACAAAAGAGGGGTGCTCAAGTACTACTTCAGTTGTTGAAACGTCTGCTGACACTTTTCAGAGCACTAAAATGGTGCCTTTATAGCCTTGAAGAAAGGCATACATTTTTCGACCATCCTTAATACGAATCAGTTTAATGCCACCGCCTAACTAGTCAAATGTTGAACTTCTTTGGAATTTACAGATGGTTCATCTCCAAAATGGCCTTGATTCTTTCTAGGTTAGCCTTAATTCCCCTATTGAAGATAATGAACCCTAGAAACTTGTTGGTTCATACTCCGAAAGTGCTCTTATTGGGATTAAGATTCATGTTGTACCTTCGGATTATTATGAATGCCTCTACCAAATCATTAACATGTTTTTCTATTGTTACACTGTTGACAAGCTTGTCATCAACATGTATCTCCATGTATTTTCCTATTTGACTCTTAAATAATTTATTGACCAGTCGTTGATAAGTGGCCCTTACATTCTTGATACCAAATGGTATCATCTTATTATAAAACAACCCATCTTCTGTTATGAATTATGTTTCCTCATAATCTTCCTTGGTAATAAAAATCTAATTTTACCCAATGAAAGAATCCATAAAACTCATGTATTCATGTCCAGTAGAAGCGTCCACCAATCAGTCAATGGAAAGCAATGAGAAGCTGTCCTTGGGGCAGGCTTTATCCAGGTTGGTGAAATCTACACACATTTTTCATTTATTATTAGGCTTGGGCACAATTACTACATTCGAGACCCAATATGGATATGTAACCTCTCAGATAATCTATCGACTAGCAATTTACTAACCTCTTGTCTTACAACTGATACTATCACATTGGAGAAGCGTATCTTCCTCTACTTTACACACCGCACATTGGTCTTACCCCCAAGGAATGATGAATGATGGATGGATTTATTCTTGCCATGTCAATTGCTGACAAAAAAATACACGTCCCGACATTAAACTAATAGGGAGCTCAACAACTCCTTCTCTGAGGGCGAAAAGGTGGCATCGATTCGTGTGACTACTTCGATGTCCTTATACATAGATAAAGGGTCTTCATCATTTCAGTTGCTTCTGCTTTGGGGAGCTTGGCTTCAAACCTTACATCAAGGATATCTAGGTCCGAATTTGTTCCCCCAATCATGTTGATATTCATTGAAGATCTCAGGTTGGTAATATTGCAACATATCAGCGAGCGAAAGAATGTCTTATGGTCTTCTATTAGCTTCAAAAAAAACGATATGGAACTCTCTAGATGTTTGTTGATCACATTTCATGATTTCTCAATGATAGGTGTAAGTAAATTAATCGTCACGCAAAAAGTAGCTACCACCATCTTAGCCATCTACATGATGAGTTTACTAAAAAGAGTGTTATATAAAACCAAATGGTCTACTACCAAGAACTCAACCATCTTTGTGGTGGTATGCTCACCATCTCCCAACATCACTAGAAGTAAATTTGATCCCTTAACTATAATAAGTTGGTTTGTGAAGCCATAGACAAGGCTTGCCTTATTCAACATCACATCCTTGAAACCTGCCTTTTAGAAGGCATTGGTAGTAAGGATATTGACAGAGATCTCAATTTCAACAAGTATCTTCTTCACTTGAAACAAGGATATAGTGGCTGAAAAAATAAGAGGATCATCACCCTCTACATCAAGAACCTTACGCTCATCAACTTCTGAGGACCCAAGGAGTATGTTTGTGCTTTTTCACCAAAGAAGATACAAACATGATGCTCTGCAAGTGAGCCTTCTACTTGGAGAAGGAAGTGGTCCATTGTACAATCCCTCCAACTAAGACATCAATGGCCCGACTATCGATTGCTTGCCCTTGTCATCCCAGTAAGCATCAGATGGTCATACCTCTCTATCGTAGGGTTGGTTCGAGTGTTGTGTCTCATGGGCCAAAAATTATTTCAAGTGCCCTTTCTAGACAGCTAATTCATTAGCATCCTTCAAATGGACACAATACTTCGTATGGTAAATGAGAGCATTGTGTAATTGACAGTAGTGACTGAAATTACTGTGGTATTAGCTGGGGGTTAAGTGTGGTGGAGTTTACAAAATCCTCTGATACTCTATTTGATTAAAAATATGCACCATGGAGCAAGTGAGATCATGATAAGTGTGTTAGCAATTGTATGGAGCTCGGGATCTTGATCAAATAGGGGAATTGACAGAATAAACCATTTGATGGCTTCCTTGATGCAAAAGGTTGTACTACCTGTTTCCCCTCACCTACCGCGGGACGACTTCTCTACTGGTTGGAATAACAACATGATAGGGAGGAATTGTGGACAAGTTGGAATGTTAGAAGATGAAAGTAGAAGATCTAGCGTTGCTCTGCTTAATTTTATCGCTATCTGTGAATCTATTGGTCACCTTATAGAAGGTGGAGAGTCTATCCAGTGGGTTGCTAACAATATGGTACTTGAAGAAGTGATGGATACTAGTAATAAAGGCCTGGAGAGCCAAATAATCTAATACTCCCTTGGTGATCATGGTGGTTGTGTTTAAACGATGAATAAAGTCATAGAGAGACTCGTTCTCTCTCTAGCAAGTGGAGATGGGGTATACGAAAGATTATTGTATAGTTTTGTTGGCAAAGAAATAACTCATAAATAATTCAGCCAATTGGTCGAAAGTGAGATGAAACCCTTTGAAAGTGATAGATACCATGCCTAGACAGTATGGGTAAAAGTCATGGAGAAGGCTCGGTATTTGATGGCATTAATAGTGCCCAAAATATTTATATGACTGTTGTAATGCTCTAGATGGTTTTTCAAGTCCCCCATACCATTGTAGATGACTTTTGAAAACTTGTAGAACATAAAAAGGTTGAAAGCTAATACTTCTAAAGAGATCCATTAGAATAACTCTAAGAAGTTTCATTAGTCTTTGCCTCTCAGACTTTTTGCAACAGCTCTATTCTTAGGGCCATCAACCACTTCTCTAGGGAAGTGTCACTTGCATGGGTATTCTAAGAGCCGACGGAGGGGTGATTGCTGCCAATGATTGGGTCATCAAGTTGATGGTTTCTGGGTTATCTACAGATGGTAGATCGAGCCTCATTATCTAGATGGGTCAAATTATCCCCCCTCAAATTCTCACGGGCTGCTCTGACCTCAACTATCAATTGCTCATTTTGAGCATTCTTTTGGTTAATGATGCATTGACATTCCAACTACTCTTGGAAGTGGTGTTGCTACTTAAAAACCTGCTCCTCCATACGTCTCATCTTCTTTTGCATCTCAGTGAGTTGATGTTGAGAGCCAGAGGGGTGGTGATGAGAGGTCCAATTTAAAAGGCCAACAATAGCATTTGCCTAAAATGGTGGAGCAACAAGATAATAAGAGAGAGCGTGTTAGAGGTATTGGGTGGGGAATCCTCTCGGGTAAAAAAAAGAGGTACTTGAGGTCAATTGAGGCTAAGTAGAGATGGATGGAGTAAAGCTGTGGGTTGGTGGTATTGAAGGTGATACAAGTATCTAGGAAAGTGGTGGCAAAGGTTGAGAGAGACGAAATTAGGGGAGGTCAAGAGAACATCAATGAGGGATGTAGAGAGGAGAAAAAAGGTTGTCTGATACCAATGGTTAGGTCAAGGTAGCATATTTTTGGTTTGAAAGGGTCATAGATGTGGCAGGGTTGATAGGATTCGTCGGAGCTAATAAGTTTGTTGGGTTTGTGGAGTTAGCTAGTTTGATGGGAGCATCAGTCTGAGAAGAAGCCATGGTGAAGTCCACGTTCATCGTACAATTTTTGATAAGTGGTATCAACAATGAAGGAGACAAGGAGGAGAAGGTGGTGGTGCAAAGAAGCACTGCAGCAAAACAGGCTTTTAACGGCTTTTGTTAGGCATATAATGGTGCTTTTAAGCGTCGCTAAAACTATTTGCAGCAAAAAATGCCGCTATAGACAATGCCGCTAAATTTTAAGGCATTTATGTGAAAAAAATGCCGCTATAGAACATGAACTTTAGCGGCGCTTTACTCACAAACGCCGCTAAAGAACATGATCTTTAGTGGCACTTTTATCACAAACGCCGCTAAAGAGCATGACCTTTAGCGGCACTTTTATCACAAACGCCGCTATAGAGAATACCTTTTAGCGGCTTTTTTTTCACAAACGCAGCTAAAGAACATGATCTTTAGTGGCACTTTTATCACAAACGCTGCTAAAAGTATCGTTTTTTATCGGCGTTTATGAAAAAACGCCACTAACTTTGGCAGATTTGTAACATTCAATTTTTATCCATATACAACCCTTCCTGTAGCATGAAATCCAACCAAAAACAGCAAATCTAAATGATACTTCAAATTCAACGAAAGATATATGACATAAATTGATAACTGAAGTATAATTCAAAATATTCTTACAATAATGTTAAAAGTTACAATGTTAAACATATTCTTATAATAAGAAAACAAATGTCTAAGATGGCGAATTTTGCAACTGCTGAAAAATCTTCAACATATTCTGAAGCTGTAGCTAGAGTGCGTCGTACTTTCTGCTCTGCTCTACTTCCCTCGCTGCTGCCTCCGCTTTAAGTTGTAGCTAGAATTCTTCATATTTTCTTTGAACCTCAGCTTCTCTCAATGCTGCCTCCGCTTTAAGTTGAGCAATTTGCTCAACCGTGCTCGCTTGCATCTGAGCCATCTAGTCTCTTAACCTTTGAACTTCAACTTGAGCTTGACTCCCCGAAGGCATGTATTGTTGCGAGCTAGATCCAAAATATTGGGTTGGGTTAACAAAAGATCCTTGAAATCGAACTCGACCATACCTTTCAGGACCTAAAACTTCAGCAATAATTCAGTTATCAATGTCGTCAACATTAAAAGAACTATCATTCAAAGCAATCGCTTCATACTTCGCCTTTTTATCCTTTAGTTTCTTCTAATAAATCAATCAAAGAGTTAGAAATGAAATATATAATAAAAACAAATGCAACATAACATTATTTGCATTACAAATGACAAATTAAAACATTATAATTAAACACTATAAATATTTAAAATAATTCAAATTTTATTAAGTAAACATACCATGATTTCTGCAGCTTCAGAAGTCATAGGAGATCCATCTTTCTTCCTATGTGTAATGTCAAAAAGTTGAAGGCGTCCAACTTTTTGACC
>CM025153.1:14217938-14230286 GCA_013467495.1 Gossypium gossypioides
ATAAACTTAGTTATAAGTTGATTGAACTTTTGGCTAAACTATGCATATGGTTATACATGTTTAATTGTTTTGATTGAGGTGTCTTTTGGGCATATTTCTTGTATGCACATATACCTTATTGGTTTAGCTTGTGGATGCATTATTTGGTACATTTTGAATGCTTGTTACATTTGGAAAATTGGTTGTAGGTGTTTGCATGATTGGGTGAGAAAAATATGGCTTGGAAATGACCTATTTTTCGTCCACACGGCCAGGGACATGGGCCTGTGTCTCAGCCGTGTGTGACACACAGCCATGCAACACGGCTGTGTGTCCCTTGTAGCTTTCAAAGGGTTGCAAGTCAGGCAATTACACAGCCTAGTACACGGCCTGTCACACGGGTTAGGACATGATCGTGTGACCCAAGTCAGAGAGTTATACAAGCATGGACACGGGTTGGGACACGACCGTGTGACCCTACTTCGAATGCACTCACAGCCTGAGACACGGGCGTGTGTCTCAACCGTGTGAGTCAAACGGCCTGGCCACACGGCCGTGTGACCCCTGTAGTTTGAAATTTTCATTTTTTTCTTAAAAATTTTATATGTTTTCGATTTAGTCCCGACTTGTTTCTAATGTGTTTTTAGGGCCTCGATGGCTCGTATAAGGGACAATATGCATGCCATTAATTGGTTTTGCTATGATTGATGTTGTGAATTAAAATGTTTAAAATTTTGTTAGTTTTGAAACGAAAATTTTGGTAAAGCTCCGTAACCCTATTATGACAACGGATACGAGTTAGGGATGTTACACTTCATAAGTATTGAGAAAGATTCAAGCAATTGTGCGCTAACTGCCAACAACATGGAATTTCAAAATAATTTCTTATCTAATATTTTTAGGAAAGACCCATGAAAAGAAAAATGATGGACGCTGCAAGCGAAGGTGCCATAGTGAATATGACTCGTTGAAAGGCTAGAAAATTGATTTTGATCATGGCCAGTAATTCACAAAAATTCAAATTCAAACAAGACTTATCGAAAGATTGAATGAGGAAAATGACTCTTCCCTTGATCAAATTTTGAAACTAACCTTTCTTATTCAATAGTTGGTCGTAAGAAATAGTTAGGATGTCAAGAGACTTTCGCTAATTTCATCACCAAACTGATATTTGTCCCTACTCCAAGATGATTCAAGCGAGCATGCTAAAGTAATTGGAGGATTTCTTGGGCCACCTTAAAGGATTTATGATCCTTATTAAAATGCTTACAATCCTGGATGAAAGGATTATCCAAATTTTAGGTGCAACACCCTTTACCCGTCCTGGCGTACGGTATGAGTGGGACATGCTATTGGAGCACTTTTAGACTTGAACCAAAAAGTTCTTCTTATAAAAGCATTCATTGCGAAACATATTAGTGTTCTTTAAATTGAATTAATCAAGTTTAAAAGGATTCAATGTGATTAGGAATCATTTCAAGTCATTAAATATTTATGGGGGCACATCCAAATTATAAAACAATTGTTCGAGGCCTATCATCTTAAAACGAAGTAATTTGGGTTGAGAGAAATAAGACTTTTATCAAAATTTAAAAATTTTAAAAAATATAAGTAAAATATTAAAAATAATATAAAAACATTTTGAAGGCTTTAAAATAAACTTAAAGCCATTTAGAAATAATTTTCAACTGATAAGAGATGATTGAGGTCAAGTACTAGCTCTAGGGAGCTTAAAATGATCAAAACAATGTATGGGCACTATCCAGGGTGTCTAAGTAACGATACTTATACCTTAGGTATTAGTTGCTAATCTTTGTACTACAACACTTTAGCTATTGACTTGTTTTGGTTTGATACCTATTGTAAAGGTACCAAACCTAGGCCTCTAAAGCTAAAAATAATGCCAAAAGCACTTAAAAGTCATACCTAAACATGTCCATATAATTTTCTTATGTTCCAAAAAATTATAAATCAATTTCAAATCTCATTTAAACCCATGATACAAGCCATAAACATATTCAAAGCAAACCATGGAATAAAGTTTATTTAAAAACGCATAAATTACTTGAAATACAAATCAAAGTTTTACAAATTCAAATTCAAATTATGTCTTAGTATACATGCCATAATTCTAATTCCAAGAACTATCAATTATTGGAATACAACTTTAAAACCTCAAATGAAGGGTGGTGAAAAGCTCCCAAGCCTATACCACAACTTCTCGATGAATCCAATACCTATGCATTTAAACCACTAACACGTAAACTCGAGGAACTCAGTAAGTACTCAAGGTGTAACGCCCCAAAATTTTGAACTACTGCCTAGTTAACTTTGTCAATAAATACGTGTCTGCTTTAGTGTTTTAATGCCTTAAGTATGTGTTTGAGATCTAGGGTCCAAGTCCCACTTGTAAAAAATTTTAATATTCTTTTATTCAACATTTAGTTGTGAACGTTCGACTTAATTTTAATCCAGTGTAATCTCATATCAAGAATGAGCCTGATGGTTCAATGGTTAAGATACTTTCTTTCTTTCTGTTTTTCTAAAACATCTCTGAACGTTTTCTATTCTTCGTTTACTGTAGTTTTTTTTCTTTCTTTTTTGTTCCTTTTTGGTATATCTTTGGCCTTATTTTGCTACTCCTATGGATTTTGCGGTTGAACTGTCAAAGAATTGTGTTATTTTTGTTCGATAGAAGGGTTAGTAGTGTAAATTGTTGTGAATTTTTCATAATGTTCATTCCTTTTGCTCGTTGTTAACGAAACGGGGTTTTCCCGTTATATCGTTTAATTTTTTCATTTTAGTATTCAATTTGTTCCTTCCTTGGGCGAAGGGGTTGCGAATCAAGATCCTCCAACATCCTAGGTTTTAATGCTTCTAATTTTGCATTAGGGTAAACGTTGTTTTCTTTTCAGATATTGGAGTCGAAGTGTTTCGACGCTGTTTCAGTTTCAATCATTAGTTTAGCGAATTGGTCCAATTAATTTGTCTAATTGGTCAATGGAATGTCATTTTTAGGTTATGAAATCATCGTTGTTGTTCCTACATCGAAAGCATATCAGGTGTGCAACAAAAACCCCGAATTCCATGATCAACAAAAGCCAAAAATCATGGCTATCGATGCCACACAACCATGTGTCATGCTATGTGGTAGGCAGTGTGAGCCACATGGCTATGTGTCAGGTCGTGTGGTAGACCACGTAACACACTATCTTGGAATTAGAGTACAACAGGCCAGAAACACGGGCGTATGTCTAAGTCATGTGTTAGGCCGCGTGACAGGTCGTGTGTGACACTAAGATGGGCTACACGGGCGTGTGCTAAGCCGTGTGGACCACATGAGCCAACCATCCAGGCCATGTAAATCCACTCGGGCATGTGGGCCAAAAATCAGGATTTTTCTCCAGGGCCGTAAACATCATTCTAGGAAAAGGTAGGCTTACCGTAGAGTTTGTGTGATTTGAATTAGGCTTTATAACTTGTCATATGATGCTCTAATGATGAATTAACTTTGTTTGTGCTTATATTCATTGTGATATCTGTTAATTGAGTATGATATATTTAATTTGAATATGATCTAAATCTAAATAATGGTATGTTCATTTCTGATATCTTTCAATTCTGTAACTGCATTGGGTTAGGATTTCGTGATAAAGGAGGAAGTGTGGACTATTATTTATCTGTTGATTCTAGTGGCTAAGCCACATATAAATTTGATTCTAGTGAAATATCACACTCTCCTCTAGGAACTAGTCTGCAGATACTCTAAAATGTGACATACAGTCACTATGCAATGTGTAGGGATGGATGAGTACTTGATACACAATTTGGTGTGTAAGGATAGATGGAGATGTATATATAGCAGATGCTGGTAGAAAATCTACATCTGTATCTAATGTGATATGCAATTGTTTCTGATAGATTATTTTCTATTTTTGTCTTTGAATCTGAGAACTGACTGTAATTGTCGATTTGAAGACATATATGTTATGCTTCCGCTTACTTAAAATATATAAGTTATACACTGAGTTGTAAAATCATTTAGTTTTTTTGTTTGGATTTCAGGTAACTCACAGACTTAGAAGGTTCAGCGTAGGTGGAGCTCGGTCATCTTTGTTTTTAGTTATTCTATCGTTTTAAATAAACTTATACTATGACCTCTTTTTTTTCAGATTGTTGTTTAGAAGATTGGATTTCTATGTTTGATTTAATAGTTTAAATGATTTCTGACTGTTGAGTTTTAAATAATTTAAGTTGGATTTGTTTGAAGAAAGACACTGTAACTCTCTAGATTTGGCCGTAACATCTAGGCCGGGTTTGAAATACTACATTTTATGGTATCAGAGCTAGGTAAAGCCTAAGAGGGATTTGGGTTCCACTAGTTTTGTTCAACGCCCTAAAAAATGGGCTAGATTTGAAGGGCCTCCGAGGGTTAAGGCACCTATTGCACCGACTGAGAGTCAAACTTGTAGCGATTGTGGTAGACGCCATCCGAGCGAGTGCTAGAGGAAACTGAGAGCCTATCTATGTTGCGGGCCGATGGAGCACCGCATTAGGGACTGTCCCTTCTAATCTGATCAGTGTAAGCTCCTGTATAGGTTCTAGCTTCGGGTTCAGCTCAGCTAGAGAGGACAGCTCAGCAACCACTTAGGGGCTGTGGTCCGGCCTGGGGTGGTAATGGTTATGGTAGGGGTTAGAGAGCACCGAACAGAGGTGCGCATCAGACTAAGGCACGATAACTTGCCTTAGTGTATGCGGTTAGGCACTGTGAGGAAAGAGACGACGCTGACATTAAAGCGGGTAAGTTCTTTATCCATTCTGTTTCATAGTTTGCTTTGGTGGACATTGGTTCTACAGATTCATATGTATCTTGTATTATTTCTCTAAATTTGGGAATATCTGCTGAGAGTAATGCTAGAGAGGTTTCTGTGATTAGTCTCTTGGGTCAATCAGTTCAGGTTAGTAATGTTTATAGGAGGGTTCCGTTAAAGATTCAAGGTGTTGTGTTTTTCGTTGATTTGATAGATTGTCGTTTGGAGAGTTTGATCTGATTCTGGGAATGGATTGGCTCGTGGAACATCGAGTCAGTCTAGACTTTGCCTCTAAGAGGGTAACTTTGAGATTTGATATCGATACCGAGATTGTTATGATCGACAAGCGTTAAGATTACCTCTCTAATGTGATCTCCGCTCTGGTAGCTGAAAAGTTAGTTCGAAAACGGTGTGAGGCTTATTTGGCCTTTGTGTCTGACTCTGGTTCTGTAAAACCTTATATTAATGACATTCAGAATGTAAGAGATTTCCCAGATGTTTTCCCTAAAGAGTTGTTGGGGATACCTCCGGACAAGGAGGTTGAGTTTGGTATTAAACTTCTACCAGGTACAGCACCTGTGTCTATCACTCCTTATCGCATGGCACCAAAAGAGCTTATGGAATTAAAGGCTCAACTTTAGGAACTACTTGATCGAGGGTTTATTAAACTGAGTGTGCTTCTATAGGGAGTACCGGTTCTGTTCGTTAAGAAAAAAGATAGCACGATGAGAATGCGTGTGGATTATTGTTAGCTGAATAAGTTGACAGTAAAGAATAAGCATCTGCTTTCGAGGGTCGATGACCTGTTTGATTAATTTTGTGGAGCATCTATATTCTCAAAAATCGATCTCCGTTCTAATTACCATCAGCTCAAGTTTAAGGAGACCGATGTATATAAGACGTGTTTTAGTACTCGTTATGGGTATTACGAGTTCTTCGTCATGCCATTCAGTTTGACGAATGCTCTGGCTACGTTTATGGATCTGATGAATCGGGAGGGGTAGAGGACATTAAGCCAATGGGTTCGTTCTCACGAACTCTGAAAACCATTCTAACATCATCTGGAAAAAGACTTCTTTATCCTCACCTTCCCACCCTCTACTACGTGCCCACTACCAGAACTAGCTGCTCCATGAACGGAGGCTTGCGCATTACTTTCTACCTCATCGAAATCAGCTCGATTGGATAACATCTTATCTATATGAAAACATAGTTTAATTTGAGTCAGGATTTATCACACTATCACAGGTTATATAATGACATGTATTTCTAGACTCCATACATGCTACGTTCAATCCGAGAATTGACTAAATTGTAGCTCTAATACCACTAAATGTAATACCCCTAACCCGTCTTCGTCGCCAGATTAGGGTTACAGAGCATTATTGTACAATCAGAAATATTTAAACATCATAACATTCAATAATTTAAGTATATCATAAATCATTCGTTCACATACATTTCATCCCTATATCGAGCCTTTGAGACCCTAAAAAAAGCTTGGAAGCAATTCGGGAATAATTTGAAACAAAGTAAAAAGTTTAGGAAAAAGTTGTAAATTTTGAAAAATAGGGGTCACACAGTCGTGTAACTTTCGAACAAGGGACACATGGTCGTGTCCCAGCCCGTGTCCTCACCCGTGTCACTCATTGAGTACGGTCACACAGCCATGTCACACGCCCATGTGCCAGGCCGTATAACTCTCTAAGTTGCCCCACACGCCCGTCTGTCAAGCCGTGTGTTAGGTTGGGTAACTCACTGACTTGTACACTAAAAAACTCACAAATGACACACGGACAGCCCGTGTCTCAGGCCGTGTGGACCCAAAATTTTACCTAAAATCAAGGCATTCCCTAACCAATTCATGCATAAACATTCAATCCATTTGTGCACACTTTCAAGGGATTAAAGCATCATTCAAATACACATAATCATGCCAATTCAAACAGCCTAATTCACCTAACCAATATACCATTCAAAAGCACCTCAATTGCATCCAAACAACACTTACCTAAACTTCTCAATATTGTCACATTTCATGCATATAAACCTAATTTAAATAGGTACTAAAACATGTTACAATAGATCATTTTCAAGACAACATCAACATATCAAAAGAGTTTTATGAACAAGCACATTTAAGTAACCAAAATGACATAACTTGGTAAGGCATCAAAATGTACCAAACCAACATAACTTTCAAAAGCTTATACAAGCCAAAGCACCATTAACACATTCATCAAAATACCATTACAAATCACCCTACACATGCCATTATAAACCTTGGCCAAAATACTCAAAAACTACCAAATTGACTGTTGGATAGTGTGATAGATCTCCGATGAGCTTCCAACCAAATCGAGCTTCCGATGATCTATAAAACAAAGAAAATAAACTACGTAAGCAACGATGGCTTAGTAAGCTCGTATAAACTTTAAACATAAATTACCATTTCTATAATACAATTCATAGAATAAGTATAAACCAAAACCAATGCCATAACAAGTTAGTATACTTTTTCATGATATATATGAAATCAACCATAAGATATGTGGTTTACCATGTATAAACATAACATTTTACATCATCAATGTTAGCATAATTTCATGATTCATTGCATTTGCAATTTCCCTTTCCTTTTATTACTCGTTGAACCATCTAGAATTACATCAGATGCTCAGGAAGCTCACACAAAGTGTGCCTTTACATATAATCTTAACCTTTCTTTTACATTAATGCTCACACGAGCTATGAAATGGACCTACTAACACGAGCTATGGGTAGGAATGTAAGCTATATGATGTTGCTCACATGAGCTATGGAGAATCTGAAACAAACGCAAGACCTCAGCCATCGGTAGGATATTCAATTTAAACAACATTAAAAATATTAAAGTTCATACGAACTTACCTCGATACCAAAGTCGTAAAGGTAATCGAACTAATCCGAAGCTTTTGTTTTTCCTCGATCTAAGTCCGTATGTGGTTTATCTTGAACTAAATAAATATTTTCAATCAATTAAATACTTCTAATATTCAATTTAATCCATATTTCATATTTATGCATAATTATCAAATTGCCCCTAACATTTTAACTTTTCACAATTTAGTCCTTAAGCTTATAACTTAAAATCTAACCATTTTAATCTAAATCCATGTTAAGCATAGATGCAATGGACCTTGATACAACTCATAGTTACCATCATTTCACAATAAAACATATAGATTTACACCTTTAACAATTTAATCCCTAATTCCAAAATTCATCAAAAAATCACTTAACAAAACTTGTTTATTTTTCAAAAAAGATTCATAATCTATCAATTAACATAAAAAATCATTCAAAAGAATTCATGGTAAATCCCTCAACCTTTAACAATTTTGTAAATTAACCCCCAAGCTAGCTAGATTAAGCTACAACAAACTCAAAAACATAAAAATTATTAAAAACGAGACACAAAATTGTACCATGCAAGGAAGAATTCAAAACGAAGCTCTCTCCAATTTAACAATGGTGGATTCGACCAAGAAGAAGAAAAATAAGAAGATGACAACATTGTTTCATCTTTTCTTTACTTAATTTTCTTTTTAATTACCTAATTACCATTTTAACCTTATTACTTATTAAAAATTACAACAAAACCTTGTCCATATTTTTCAAATAATTCCTTAAATGGTCTATTTACCATTCAAATCCCTTATTTTAAGATTTCATAGCCATTAGACTCTTTTAACTAATAGAACTCAACTTTTTCACCTTTTATGATTTAGTCCTTTCCCTTAATTAACTATATAAACCTCAAAATTTCTTAACGAAACTTTTATACGACCTTAATATAATTATGTAAACATTAAATAAATAATGAAATAATAACTCGTTCATTAGAATTGTGGTCCCGAAACCACTATTTCTGAGATCACTAAAAATGGGTTGTTACAGCGATGACCGATCTGAGAGCGACGCTTGCTCATCTGAGTTTGTTTAATGTTTGTAGTTTTTGGTTGATTTGTATGTTAAACTAACCTATATTGATCAAATTCGAGTTAAACAGATGAGTGATTAATCTCTGGTTTCATAATTTTGATAAGTTGAGGATAGTGGGACTTTTGATTTTGGGTTAAATGGTGATGGGGTTCTGTGTTTTTGAGGTCAAGTTTTTGTACCCAAAAATTTAGAGTTGAGGTAAACAATTCTGCGACAGGTGCATAATAGCCTTTATGCTATGCATCCCTATGGGAATAAGATGTATAGAGATCTCTGAGAGCTATACTGGTGGCCGAGTTAGGTGAACGTCGAATGTTGGGTCATGAATTGGTTTTTAGGACTGGGGATACAATTAGATGAATTTGAAACCATCTTAAGGTAGCGTCTGACCGGCAGAAATCATATGCGGATCTAAAGAGGAGAGATATTGAGTATTCAGTGGGTGATCAAGTTTTTCTGAAAGTATCTCATTGGAAAAAGGTTCTTCGGTTTGAACATAAGGGCAAGTTGAACCCGAGTTTCATTGGACCTTATCGCGTTCTGAATTGTATCAGACCTATCACACATTAGCTAAAGCTACTTCTTGAATTAGATCGGATTCATGATGTATTCTATGTCTCTATGTTAAGACGATATCGATCCGACCCATCTCACATTGTTCTCGTTGAGGAGATAGAAGTATGACTGGATCTGACTTTCGATGAAGAGCCTATTTAGATTTAGATCGAGACGTTAAGGTCTTGAGAAGGAAAATCATTCCTCTGTGGCAGAATCATCACACGAAGGAAGTCACTTAGGAACCTAAGGATTCGATTCGTCAGCAATACTCTCATCTATTTAGATCAGGTAAATTTCAAAGCCAAAATTTCTTTTAGGGGGAGAGAGGTGTAACATCCCAAAAATTAAACTTCTGCCTAGTTAGCTTTGTCATTACATGTGTGTCTGCTTCAGTGTTTTAGTGTCTTAAGTGTGTATTTGAGAACTGGGGTTCGAGTCCCACTTGAGAAAAAAAATTATTATTTTTTTATTCAACCTTTAGTTGTGAACGTTAGACTTAAGTTTAAGTTAGTGTAATCTCATATCAAGAATGAGCCTACTTGTTTAATGGTTAAGCTTCTATGTTCTGGGTATCCTGTGTTTGAGTTTCTGTGAAAGCTAAGTGGAAATATTTTATGTTATTTTAAACATTTAGTCATTTTGAAAGAAATTAAATTAATTTTTTTTTACTTCTTTCTTTCTTTCTTTTCTTCTAAAACTTATCTGAACGTGTTCTTTTCTTCTTTTACTGTACTTTTTTTCCTTTTCGTTGGTATATCTTTGGCATTGTTTTGCTTCTCCTATGGATTTTGCAGTTGAACTGTCAAATAATTGCATTATGTTGTTGTGAATTTTTTATAATGTTCATTCTTTTTACTCGTTGTTATCGAAATGAGGTTCTCCCGTTATTTCATTCAATTCTTTCATTTTAGTGTTCAATTTGTTCCTTTCTTAGGTGAAGGGGTTGCAAATCAAGATCCCCCAACATCCTAGGCTTTGGTGCTGCTAATTTTGCGTGGGGGCAAGCATTATTTTTGTTTCGGGTATTGAAGTAAAAGTGTTTCGACGTTGTTTCGGTTTCAATCATTAGTTTAGCGAATTGGTTGAATTAATTTGTTTGATTGGTCAATGGAATGTCATTTTTAGGTTATGGAATCACCGTTGTTGTTCCTACATGGGAAGCATATCAGGTGTGTAATGAAAACCTAGAATTCTACGGTTAGTGAAAGTTGGAAACCATGGTTGTCGAAGTCACACGACTGTGTGGTAAGCCGCGTAACTTATTATTTTAGAATTAGAGTCTAACAGGCCAAAGACACGGGCGTGTGTCCAGATCGTGTGCTAGACCATGTAACTCACTTTTTTAGGTCACACAGCCGTGTGCTAGGCCGTGTGATAGGCCATGTGTGACACTAAGGTGGGCCACATGGGCATGTGCTAAGTCATGTGGACCACACGGGCCAGCCATCCAAGCAGTGTAAATCCACACGGGAGTGTGGGCCAAAAATCAGGATCTTTTTCTAGGGTCATAAATGTCGTTTAGGCGAACGTAGGCTTACCATAGATTTCCTGTAATCTAAATTAGGCTTTATAAATTGTCATATGATGATCTAATGATTAATAAATTGTTATATGTGCTTATATTCATTGTGGTATGTGTTAATTGAGTATGATTTATTTAATTTGAATATAATCTGAATATGAATAACAGTATGTGCATTTCTAATATCTGTCAATTCTATAATTGCATTAGGTTGGGATTTGGTGATAAAAGATGAACTTTGGACTGTTATTTATCTGTTGATTCTGGTGGCTAAGCCACATATAAATCTGATTCTGGCGAAATATCGCACTCTGGTCCGGTAGCTAGTCTGCAAGTACTCTGAAACGTGACATACTATGCGGTCTGTAAGGATGGATGAGTACTTGATACCCTATTTGGTTTGTAGGGATAGATGGAGATGATGTGTAGTAGATGGGGGTAGAAAATTTACATATGTAACTAATGTGATATGCAATTGTATCTGATATATTTTGTTTCTATTTTTGCATCTGAATTTGAGAACTGATTGTAATTGTCGACTTGAAGACATATCTATTATACTTCCGCTTACTTAAAATATATAAGTTATACACTGAGTTGTAAACTTGTTTAGTGTGTTTGTCGGATTTCAGGTAACTCACAAACTTAAACAGTTCGGCGTAGCTGGAGCTCTGTCATCTCTATTTTTAGTTATTCTACTGTTTTAGCTGAACTTATACTATGACCTATTTTATTTCAAATTGTTGTTTAGAAGATTGGATTTCTATGTTTGATTTAATAGTTTAAATGATTTTCGACTGATGAGTTTCAAGAGACATTGTAACTTTCTATATTTGGTCGTAACATCTAGGTCGAGTTTGGGGTGTTACACAAGGATAAACCTACTCATCCTATCACATTATTAATGTTGAAACCTGATCGTGCCTCGGTGTACATGCACCGAGACAATAAAAAGCAATGCAAATTAAAGATAAATAATTTTGATAGACTGCAAGCAAACAAATCATACGAAAGGTTTAGTCGTACGAAAGGTTTTTGACTTTATTATATATGATTTTAATCTAATTTTATGTTAATTTTTTTTCATTTTCAACGATTGAATCTTATATGATTTTAATATAATTTTATGTTGATCATTTTTCATTTTCAATTAATTATAGTGGATGTTATTATATTCACTAGAGTATTTCCGTCATTTCATTCTTTTTTAGCTTTGGATTTTGAATCAATTATGGATTATGGTAGTGGAGGTTTTAGGATCAAATATATGAGGTAAGCCTAATGACTTGAAATTAGTTGTTACTGTAACACCCCTTACCCATATTCGACGCCGAAATAGGGTACGAAGCATTACTAGAACACATACACTTGTAATGTATTATACCGAGTTATAAAATTTCATCCAAATTAAAACTTTCAAATTATTTATCTTTGAGTTGCTAAATAGGGCTTACGAGGTCCAATACATAATCATTCAACCAAGTCTTATAGCTT